>JAUELF010172952.1:0-14634 GCA_031471495.1 Clinocardium nuttallii | reverse complement strand
AGTACTGGTGTGGGTAAGCCAGGAAAACATGGGTAGGTGCACTGACCGCCGTGATATGACCAAAGCTGTTAAAACGGAGTTAAACTCCAAACAAACAAAATTAAGAGGGAATATGAGGAAACCCTTGAAAAACAACAGGAGTTTTATTGAATAGAGTTTTAAAACATTTTGTTAAGGCAATTTTGAAGACAATTGCCCAATATGAGAATATGCTCATGTTGTCATAATGTTTCCGAAAAGTGTCTGCTGTAGATGCTCAAAAAGTTGTCTGCGCGTGGGAATGGAATACATATCTATAATTACCTATATCTCCATTTCACATCCTAGAATATATACAAATGTTTGATTTAGTCCACACTACCTGTCGGAAATAGCTCACTGATAACACAGACAGATGTAAATGTACGTAAATGGTTAGGGATGAATATTTTGATATATGATATCGAAGTGTCGTTTAAGTACGGTGTAAGGTTCGTGTCATACGATCCCGATTAAATCCGGAAGTTCAAATGCCCAAGTTTCTATTAACTGTCTTAACTGTCTCCCCCTACATTTTGCGTCTATGCGTTGATTCTATTATATTTTATTGATGCATTTTTCTTATTCTTTTCTTAATTCATCTCGTGCTACCGTCGCATGCATTTTTCCTGTCAGGTAGATTATTTAGTAAAACGTCGTACGATATTTTGTTTTTATATTTACAACGAGTCATAAGATCGTCTGAAAAGGTCGTTAAATGTATATATAATCACCCGGACAAAAAAGTACATTTATCCGATATGCATTTAAGGAAATACATCAAGGTATTTATACATATTCGTCGATTTGCATTTTTTGTTGTAGTCGATATTAAGATAGATCTACACAAAGTAACATTGAAAATATCCATTATATTTTGCCTTTAATAGTTTTTTTTATATTTTTAGATCATCTCTCATAAAAAATAAGTCAAAATATCAATACAATTTAGAAATACAAAATGGAATGAAAGTACCACTTTTATCTTGGGAAATTAGTTTTTTTTCGTGTTTCCTTTTTCGGAGGCAATACACAAAATGACTGAAAAAATCCTCGCTACCCTTCACCAGCAGTTTTATGTATGTCTCTTTTAAGCATGTGTGGTTAGTTTAGGCCCCGATACGCATGTTTACAGAATCCTCCCAGTAGTCAAACTTCGCTGTTGAAATAAGATCATCTGTCACGTGACACGGCTCAAAAACTCATGATGTGAACGAGTCACCGAGTGGTCCTCCCCCACACATCAATAATTCGTTCAATTATATCACGGAATGTCCGGATAAAATACAAGTACTTCCGTTTCGTTGATTCCGGTACCAGCGTGACTGGCGCGATACTATCCCCACAAACTTGAGCACCGTGAAGGGAAAGCGATCATTACTATTTTAAAGTAGTTGGTATGACCCAGCCGAGAGTTGAACCCGCCACACTCCCGTCTTGAGGCTGTCGCCTCTACCACTGCATGTCCATTGAAACTAGGTCGATTGTTAGATATATATATATTGTAAAACAGTTATTTAATCTACCAGAGCACCATCGGTATCGATGAGGGATTTTGATCAACGGGCATTTTGTTCAAGTCCCCGCTCCGCCGTTTAATTTTTCTAATATTTGTCAATAGGCATTGCAATTAGCATCACGTCCCTATCATTAATGAGTTTCTAATTGCAGTAGGGTGATAGCCAGTTGCATAGGAAGAATGCTGAATGGATTACTGATATAAGCAGTCCCGCGAGAAAACCACCATTGAGGACTCTGCGTAAAGTATCGACCCGGTCAGCATACCTCACAGGCTTACACGGATAGAAACTTTTCGGCGATTGTGGATTTTCTATTTCAGAAATAATTACTCTATACCTATATCCTCCTGAGACGGAATGTGTCATCTCGGATTAGGCTGATCTTGTTCGATACATAACGCAGAGACCATAATGTTGGTTTTCTCGCGGACGGCTCATATGTGAAAATAAGAAACACATGGAATGCACAATGGACGCTACCGAGCAAACGAAATACTGTTAAAACCCGTCCCGTCCAGTCCGCCATAGCATGTGATGTAAAATGAGTGAAAGAGGAAGTAAAAGGGAATACCCTGTTTCGATATTGAGACTTTGAAGTGAATGCTGCATTTACTTCTTACTTAAGCAAGATTATGCGAAATGGTACAGACAGAGTGGAAGGGCACGTGTATATGAACCTACAATGTTCGGAAATGTTTCGGAAATGCCAACTTCCGAACATTGTAAGATCACATAAACGTGTCCTTCCACCCTATTGTATCAGGACCTTTTCAAGTTGAGAGAAAATGTGAATACGTTTGTTTAAGTAATATGAGAACAATGTAGATCTTGATAATATTGTGCGGATACACAGGCTGATCAGAATCTTCTTTGTTGAAACACGCCAGATTGTAATGACTGACCTCCTTGGCGCGCAGGGATGCGGGGCTAAGCATTACCTCTGACTGACTGGATGGTGCCAGTAGTACCAGTAACTTACCCAGGAAACACAGTAGTATAACTGAACTATTGTTGAAAGTGGCGTAAAACACCAATCACATACGCCAACATGACCCTTGTCCCATATACGGTTAGATAATCCTTGAAACACAATGGTTAATTGATTAATTGATTGATTGAGGTATAAAACCGTTTTTTAACAAATTCTCAGACATTTCACGGCGGCTAGTTCATCTTCCCAAGCAACTGGCTGCTTTTCCACATAGACATAGCCCATTGGTGGAAAACGAATGACGTATGTCGCATTGACTTTTGTCAAACGTCTGAAACAGAGTTGGCCGAGCCGGGATTCGAACTCACAACTCCTGTATTGACTGCCCGCGTCGCTTCCGGGGATATCCAGGGTGTGAACACTCACTCCTTATTGTTAATACTTGTTATAACTGGACACATGGAATATACTTGCTTATATATACATATATACATATTGAACCACTCACTCCTTCCATCCCCACACCAGAACACAGAGGAATTTAGGATATCACATAAATAAAAGGATGAATTGCATGATCGTGTTAAAAATCTTTATTTGCTCTTCAAACCCTTCGCTTGCTGTACCCTTCGCTTGCACGTACCCAATATAACCAGTTTTACTACCCACAACCATATCACGACGTTATGTATATGTACGTATATGAGCCGTCCCGCGAGAAAAACTACATTATCAACACTGCGTAAAACATCGACCAGGATCAACATAAGCATGCCGCGCAGGCTAACCCACACAGACACTTTTCGCCTCCTGTGGATTTCCCGTTTCAGGAATCATTACTCTATACCCCTGAGACGATCAGTCTGCGCGAATAGCGCTGTCTGATCAGGGTCGTTACATTACGCAGAGGCCATAATGAAGGTTTTCACGCGGGACGGCTGAATTATCTGTTCAATTGTATACTATTCTCGTCCAAAATGTTCTTAGTTATTTCCCACATAGTATAGGTTAAAACAAATGAGCAGTTTCGCGAGAAAACCAACATTATGGACTCAGCGTAAAGTGTCGACCATGATCCGCCTAAGCACAGACACATTTCACCTCTTGTGGATTTCCAATTTCAGGAATCATTACTCTATACCTCTATCCCCCTGAGACGGAATAGGTCGTCCCGAATCAGTCTGCGCGAACAGCGCAGGCAGATCTGGATCGATACATTACGGGACGGCTCAAAAGCTGCAGCAGAGGACAACATAGGATTTTTGTTATAAATGAATGTATGAATATTATTTAATAGTGTTGTTAACATTGTGTCAAAAGGGGAAATTACTCTAAATGATCAATAACGACCTCTGTTCAGAAGCGTCAAAAGGCGCCGGTATACAGCTTTTAAAAGGTTTATTATGAGTAGCATAAGTGTTTATTGTCAGCGAAGGAATATCTATAAGTAAATGTTTATCTTATCACAAACGGGGACATGATAACTTTCAAACGTATCGTGTTAGATAACATAGATATCGAATATAAATCTTCCTTGTTAATTCAATATCTTCATTAATCTAAACTAATTGAAATCCCTTTACTTCCTATGGGTACATTACGCAATCTGTTTGAATGTTGTTTTTTCAACAGTATTTCACCAATATCACGGTGTTTCATTGATCTTTACCACTACCCTTCAATCCCGGACATCAAGGAGAGAAGTCACTGCTATCAAGTCTTTAAGCCGCTGTCACATCTTACGGTCACGCACGTAGTTGACCGTAGTGCCACTACGGTCAACTAAGTAGGAGAAGGGTGAAGTAGGTTCAAGCAAAACGGCTAGGGTTAACTAGAGTATCACTAAGTGTAGCTACGGACAACTACGTTGCACTACGTGCGAACTACTGTCAAGTAGGGTCAAATACGGTCAACTAGGTAGAAGTAGGATGAAACATAATGGCTAGAGTTAACTAGGGAATCACTTCGTGTAGGTATTGACATCTACGTTGGACTACGTGTGAACTACGGTCAAGTAGGGTCAGATACGGTCAACGAGGTATAAAGCCGTGGTCACACCATACGTAGTTGACCGTAGTGGGGAATGACCTACGGACAACTGTGTTGAACTACGTGGGAACTACGATCAAGTAGAGTCAAATACGGTAAACTAGGCAGAAGTAGAGTGAAGTAGGTTCAAGTATAATGCTAGGGTTAACTATGCTATCACTACGTGTATCTACGGACAACTGTGTTGAACTACGTGTGAACTACGATCAAGTAGAGTCAAATACGGTCAACTAGGTAGAAGTAGAGTGAAGTAGGTTCGAGCATAATGCTAGGGTTAACTAGGGTATCAATACGTGCAGCTACGGATAACTACGTTGAACTACCTTGAACGATGGTCAAGTAGGGTCAAGTACGGTCACAACAAGATTTTTGCATCCAAGCTGCTCACATTATAGATATTTCGAACATGTTAGATTTGACCACGGCTTTAGTATGACCCGACTGGGATTGAACCTAGGCTTCCCGCTGTCGGATGCTTTAACCAATAACGAGGCGGTACATCGACGTCGTTTAAATGCTACCGTACATGACGACGTTAAGTATTAAAGAGCGACATCAATCAGCCTGCACATTTATCCAGGCCAACCTAGATATACTGAACGCTTACACACAAGTGCAATATTAGCAACAACTCCAATACCGCATCGATGGTGAGGTGACAGAGCGTCCGCCTTCGAGGCAGGAGGTCTCGGATTCGATTCGAAATACATTAAAAAAGGTGATAATTATTTCTCTGGTTAGGGCTCATGCTTTTGGGGGTCAGCATTACGACTGACTCGCTGATATCAGGGTAAATAGATCAGCAGTACTGGCAACTTACGTAGGAAACGCCCTGATATAATAACTGAACACTTGGTTAAATGCGTCATAATGCGACTGCGGGTGAGAAAGGGTGTTAAATTTACAGACACACACTCAACGCTTCCTGTTGTACATGTATATAGTCTTTTATAATCATAGTTTGCAGCTGTTATTTAAGTTTTATTTCATATGTTCATGTTTTAAATGATCGAATCTCATTTCATATTAAAGCTTCCTTCTAAATCGGTGGCATATATTCAAAGTTTATACAAAGGGTCGGTACAAAGTGTATTGTGCAAAGAGAAATAAACATTAAATGCTCGGATCGTCTAGATGTTTCTATCATTTCATATTGCAATTTTCTCAAAGTATTTCTGAAAAAGAATATGACTGGAAAATGAATAGTTAAAACATATAATGCGTCAATGGAAACATAATTAAACAAGCTCAAATGCCAATGGCAATGACGTACAGTTTGATATTGTAAGATAAATATTGTAACAATGAATTAATATGAAGAAATAAAAAAAGAAAGTTTAACGGGTCAAAAGTTGTGATCATGTATGTATATACTAACTGTGTGCTGTTAGCTAAACATACGACGTTGATCATTCATATTGCACGACATTGGTCATTGGACATTCAAAACTGAATGTCGTGTTGGCATTACATTGGTCATTGGACATTCAAAACTGAATGTCGTGCTGACATTACATTAATCATTGGACATTCACAACTGAATGTGGTGCTCACATTACATTAATCATTGGACATTCACAACTGAATGTCGTGTTGGCATTACATTGGTCATTGGACATTCAAAACTGAATGTCGTGCTGACATTACATTGGTCATTGGACATTCACAACTGAATGTCGTGCTGGTATGACATTGGACATTCACAACTAAATGTCGTGCTGGCATGACACTGGTCATTGGACATTCAAAACTGAATGTCGTGCTAGCATGACATAGGTCATTGGACATTCACAACTAAATGTCGTGCTGGCATTACATTGGACATTCAGAAATAAATGTCGTGCCGGCAAGACATTGGACATTGGACATTCAAAAAATGAATGTCATGATGGCACGACATTGGACATTTGGCATTAGAATAGTGGCCGATTTTGTCATCATTAAAGGCCAATAAGTCTTATTTGTATACTTGTTATTGTTTTATTATTAACATTTTCTTCCTCTAATCATTTAACCCTTTCATGTGATGACAAAATAATATTTGGTCACATGCATAGAAAATGTACGTTAGTGTACACCGTATTCCTTAAAATAAAACAAAGCTAAGTTTTATGCCGTTTTATTGCCGTTATGGCCATTGAAATTATCAAGTGGTAAACTCACTTGGGTAATATCCTAGTTAAATGCTTGTAATTCTTTAACATAATCATTTGAATGGACATATAAGCATTGTATCAGTATCGCAGGTCTTAAGATTTGTAAAAGAATATATATGTCTACATAAGTAAAAGCTTTAAGTGATTGATCCTTGGGAAAAATTGATATAATCCTTCAGTGTATCTAGATTTGACAATAAAGAGCGTGGGAAGGTGTCCAAGTATGCAGGTCGTCTGGTAGTGGTCCTACTTTCCCGACCAGCTCGTCATACCATAGCCTTCCGAATGTTTCAGACTGAAGAACTGCCCTGTAGTGAGCTTCTCTGTGCATTGTGACGCCAGCATGAGGGTATATTTTGTTTTATTAGACCTCACGTGACTTTGTAATGTTCAATTCCCCTACACTCATCATGAGCAGTTTCTTACTGTTTCATGCTAACAGTACGTTTTTGACCGGTTAACAGTATACTGTTACATGGCATGAACGTTTATGACGTCTTTTCAACCGTAACGTCTACGTTTAGACGCGCGTGCCTATATTGTAGTACCCATTTTCCCCTCAAAATAAGGGTACAGTATAAATTGAATAAGCTTGTATTTTGTTCGGTATAATAAAATAAATATTGCATGGCTTCCAGTGTGGCAGTACATATGTCAACATTCGGGTAAATACTGGTAACAGTATTTCCTCGTGTTGACCATATGTACTGTCTCACTGGAAGCCATGCAATATTTACATATTGACACCTGACTTTAGCGTTATTCAGAATTTGCATTTTAATTATCAGTAAGGAACACCCTTTAAAATAATACCAACATTCTATGGGGTCACCGTGCATCAAAATTTAACATTATCGCCAATGGTTTATGAATTGACAAGTTATATTGTGCGTAGGCTGCCTTAAGTCACATTTATGTCTGACTAGCTATAATAAAATTAAGGTACCTCATGCATATTAAAAATATGATTTCCCTTTAAAGGCAACCAAGTTCATTTACAAATATATGAAAATATACCTGTGGTACGGAAATGTTTAAAGTAAAACAAGTCGAAATCGGCCAAATTCCACTAATAAAACAAGTTAAAAAGTTCTATTTCTGCCTGAGTCCGAAATAATCTATTTTAGATATATTTGGTACCATTGAATACAGTTTATGTAGTATTGCCAGTCTAAACTTAGAACTGAACAGTATGGACTTAAACTTTTCGAAATGTGTTTCATTATCTTCGAACTTTAGCGAAAATGATATCAAATGTACGTACAGAAAAAATACTTGTCACAACTTTGGAATTTGTTAGGTTTATAGAAGTATTTACGCTTGAGCTCCTTTAAACAACTTTCTCAATTGTTATCTATATTGTTAGTTCTGTCTTAGAGACACAATTTCTAATGGCTCTGGTATAATATTGACAATGTTTCGTATTATAATACGTAAAACCGACATAAAATATATATACGAACGATAACATAAATACTCGTGGGTTGAAAGCGTAAAATGCATGTGTATATTTTAATATGCCGTTATATGTTGTGTATATATTTTACTTCTTTTCTTTTATAAATGGTAGATTTATAGCAGTTGTGTGTTAACAATTAAGCTTTTTATAGTTGTGCCATTTTGGGAGGTGCATAACAGAGTGTAGCCTGGGTGTTATATATTGTTGGTAAATTAAAAGTTGACAATTCGACTTTTAGCCAAATGATTTCCTTATTCTTTGGCAATCTTCGTTTTCTGAAATATTTTGACAGAGTGCACCGTGGAACAAGGGTCGTCTTCACTGTTCCGTCATGCAATATAGATTCAGATTAACGTGTCTATGCCGACAAAAGTGTACAAACGTTGCCATAGTTTTAAAACCGCCTATGATTTTGAACAGCGTTTAGTGAGTTGTTTACTTATCGAATCATATCAAGGTATGTTTGCGTACACAATTAAAATTGGATACAGTTCTAATTGTTGTTTTTGAAAATACGTCTAAGACACAATTACATAAAGACGGACAATAAATGAAGACCTTTTCACTATGCGCAGACGCAACTTAAAACCCCAACTAGTTACACGTGGCCCATTGTTAGGAGATACCGAAGCGTAGACGTTATGTAACACTTATTTCACTGATCACGGGTCAATTATTATCTTTTTTTTACTTTTTTGCATTCTTAGTTCACAGTATTTTACAACATTCTGGAATGTGTCTAATATCACGGTGGTGTAACTGTAAGAGAACCCGCCCCGAGAACTTGAGATGAAGTTCGCCCCTCGTAAAATCGGGTACATAAGAAGCTTCAAAACACGGCAATCTCATTAACAACGTATCATCATATTTCGCTTAAAAAACAAGATATCTGACGACACCGCATACAATATTCACCCTATACACGAGCCATCCCGCGAAAAAGCCAACAGTGTCCACTCTGTGTTAAGTATCGACCCGGATCAGCCTAAGCATGCCGCACAGGCTTACCCGAATAGACATTTTTCGCCTCATGTAGAATTTCTGTTTCATGAATCATCAGGCTGATCTGGATCGATTCATTATGCAGCGGCCATAAGTTTTTCTCGCGGGTAGGCTCACATTTTAATATTCACGTGATAGGAAGTCTCGACAATCACCCTTCCTCTATCTCCGTTAATTTATATAGGCTATCTCCCCTGTTGATACTGTTATTATCCTTTAACGTCACCATAGCAAATTCATAAAACAATAATTTTAAATAAATTTTATTTTACCTAGAATAAACAAAACAAATTTAACATATTTGCTGTGCTCAAAGTAAAACACATTATTTGCGTATTTATGCCATATGTAGATAGAGATGTGTATGTGCATCAATATAATCTATCACAATAGAAAACTGTTTGTATGGATCTTCTTTAAGTTAGAAAGCTTGCCAGAGTTAAGAACAGATAAAAGCTTACTCTGAACTTAACATTCGTGTTCGTGTATCTGATTGGTCAGAATCAAATTTATTCTAGAAAATGACTAATCATAAGTCTGATTTTGATCACGAAATCCATTTCTTGGCACACATATCGTTTTCAGAGATTTATAGTTTAAGGGTCTAGTCGAGCTTTCCCTATGGATCGCTTTTAATAGAAACAAGTCCCAAATAAAGTATTATATACTATAATACACAATACAATAAATCAAATTAAATATTAAGAACACCAGCGGAAACATAATCCTGGACGCTCTGTCTATCTTACTAACACTATTAGTTTGTTCTTCGTGATCTTTCTTCTTTGATATTCGAGTTAACCTCTTCCACACCTTCGATGCTGCACGCCTCACCGACTGTCGCATGAGATGCGGTCCTCCATTTCTGGTGATGTGTCGACGTTTTAACCTCGCCGTTCTCGTCTGTCTCTTGGGTATCTAGGTGGAATGAGAGTGTAGTTAATATAAGGTGCGTATCAAATGTCTGTTTTATTCGGGGTTTTTACACGGAGTTTTTACACTGGGTTTTCATAATAATTGTAGTTAAAAATGTATATCAGGTCGACAGAACACTTTTTCGCTATGTCTAGGTTAGTAGCCCTTGTTTGTATGAGGTTTAACGCAACTTTCAACATTATTTTAGTACTACTCGTCGATTTATCCTGACACCATCGATTCAGTCGTAATAGTGATCCTGTATTTTTTTAGTTATGAGGTAAGATTAAAGATAAGTGACGAAGCAGATGATACAAACACTGACGACGACAATGAGGGAAAGCCAATATTACCATTGTTAAAGTTTTTCATATGACCCGGCCGGGAATAGAACCCGTAATCTTCCGCATCCGGACGTGGCGGTGGAAATGAGCCTAAATAAAGCGCACTCCACCATGAAACGCACGGTGTGCAATATCCCATGATAACATTGAAGTAAGATCCTAGATACATATTTTGTAAAAAAACAAAAACACTTGAAGCGTAGCCAAATGTCGTTTTACACTTATATCCTGTTACATGGACTTATCACGTAATCGCCCAACGACTGTCATGTTAATGTCTTCCTGATCTTTTTTTCAAATTGGAGAATTCAAAATATAACATTTAAAAGTAAGCTCTTCTATACCTGACTAACAACCTTTATAATGTTAGATAAGTCAATGTTATCGGAAGGTGTGTCATTTGATGAAATAAAGTAGATTTTTAGAATAAATTTTCATTCAAAGGGGTATAACTGTTTTTTTGAATATCTTTTGGTCAGAAATATAATTGATCCCCTTTAAGCAATAGCCAGCTGATTATTTTGTTAAAGCAATGGTTGTATATGCGACTGTGTTATATTGGACGTTATTGCATATTTTGCTTAACGAAACCTGTTCATGTCGGTTATGTTTATATATGTAGTAGATTAAACAAAGCCGGTTGATAAGTTTAAAACCACCGTAGTGGCTTAGCGGCTTTTTCTTTTTAACTTATTCCTTTTGTTTCTTGTTCCGGTATATGACTTCGTTTTAATTATAAAACTATAAGACAGGGACACCCCGTAAGAAATGCGTTCTCTTGTTCGTGCAAATGCTTTTGCGACCAGTGTTTACCAATATCAGTTTGCAAATTTGCGTATTTGAATATGCACTGTTGTTTCTTTTAAAGGTACTGGACCCCAGACTATAGATAGTAATATCAACGTTTAAAAACTTACAATTGACATTGTATTAACATTTACTGCCAAGAAGTTTTGAATTTTTATAAATTTACTCATTTGTTGTCACCATTAGCAATATTTGCAACCGTTTCAACATTTCAAAAGTTTGAGTTCAGCACCTTTAATTATTCAATAATAGGAAAACAACAACATATTGATAATTTAACGTGCAAATAAATGCATGAAAGAACGAAAAAATAAATGATTGATCAAAGTGTTCACCAATCTTTCTTCTTGTTCCTCCTCATCCTCGTCCTCTGTGTGATGGTTCACTAAAGGTGTTGGCATAGGTTCACCGTAACCGTGTTTCGTGTAGTTATGGACGGCCGCAAACTGAACCATCGTCGCCAGGACAAAGGTGAAGGCCATTGCAATGTAGATATCCAACGCCGTGGTATAAGAGACTCGTGGTAAATCACTTCGACTTTCTAGGCCAAGGAATGTCATCGTTAAAACGGTCATTGTACCTGTGTGGTGGCAATAAATAGCATAGTCAATCTTTCCTTAATTCTATACATTATGCAGCATGCAGCTTTGATAACATATTGGCAAACATATACCAAATCTATGTTAATTTGAGTTATATACTCGAATAGAGTTTTAGCACAGGGGCATATTGCTCATTGTTTATAAAGGTTGTCTGCTGCATGAACGTCAAAGTGACTCTGTATTTGGGAAAGGATTGCAAAAATTGGTTTTATTACGACCCGCATGCATCTTTATCAAATTGATAACATTCATTCACTGCGCCATGTGCTTTTTGATTATATATAATATGTTTTATGGAAATACATGTACTTCTTTCGTATCATTGTACCTGAATGTCCTCAAAAAACAATGTTATACATGCTTTCTCATGTACAACACATCTGGCAAATACATGTTTATAACAAATCTCAAAAACACATTCAAAATGTGTTTGTTCCCAACACGGTACAACCAGCTTTGGGAACAAAATTGCATGTGCATGTGGAATAAAACGGCCTTTTGAAAACATTGTGACAAAAGAAGAAATTGCACAAATCGTGGAATTTATCCATGTGTCACAATGTTTCCCACTTTTTATCAAAGGTTATCCATTCAATTATAGAGATTTTCTATGATTTGACAAAATCTGTTCAAAGTCGTCTGCTGCAGAATTTTCGTAGGATGGAAAAGCTTAAACCTCATGCGGTCTCGTCTTTAATTTATTTTCCAATCTCGTATCTTTCGGATATTAATGTCAAATCAAAGAGCAACTGCTTTAACTTTATTCGATTTCCTTTTAAACTAAAACAAAAACGTCTTTCAAATACAAATTCTCAAGAGAAAGACAAATTAAGTAGTTGATACCTTGGTTGCTTGAGTTTTATAAATATTTCAAATAAATGTTCTTATTGTCGCAAGTTATAATACATGTATGCAACCTGTCACATAATGTCAAATACATCTCTCACCACAAAGTCTTTCCAAACGATGTCGCAACAGTACTGTCCCTGGATACAAGATGTCGTGTCGCAACTGTCCAATTTTAAAAGTTGTCACAAATGTCTCTTGTCAAACCCTGTCGCAACTGTCTCTTTTCACAAAGTGTTGCAGCTGTTTAATTTAACAAATTGTCTTTTGTCAAAACTGTCTCTTGTCACGCTCAGGTGCTACTGTCTCATGTCAAACCTTTTCGCCATCTGCTCTTGGCACAAATTGTCGCAGTAGGGTTTTTCACAAATTGTCGTCGCAATTGCCTCTTGTCGCGCCTGTCTCTTGTCACAACATTTCGTTATTGTTTCTCGTAAAAAGACACAATCAAACTGTTTTGGCACAGGTTGTAGTCTCGACAAGGTGATATAAAGCACTTACCAAGAGCAATTCGATCTGCCGTCGCCTCACGATTGATCCAGAACGCCACCCATGACAAAACAACCAGCAAACAGCACGGTACATACACGTTGATGAGGAAATATCCAATATGGCGGCTCAGTTTGAAATCTACTGATAGGACCGTATGCCATGCTAGAAAGAAGTTATTCTCGATGAATTATAACTGACAAATGGTAGTAATGGTTGTGCCCTCCTTGGACCTCAAGGTTGGAGGAGTAGAATTACGACTGACTGGCTGTGTTCAGGATAAACGGACCAGTAGTAAGTGTGTAGGCAACTTATACATGCAGCGCCATGATATAACTGAACAATTGTTGAAAGCGGCGTAAAACACCGTACAGTCAATAACTGAACTAATCCACGTTTGGGGATCTAAATGACTACGTTATGGGTACATATGAGCCGCTCCGTGAGAAAATCAACATTATGGCCTCTGCGTTATGTATCGACCCAGATCAGCCTGCGCAGTCCGCACAGACTGACCCGGGCCGAACCTTACGTCTCATGGGGATATAGAGGTATAGAGTAATGATTTCTGAAACAGAAAATCCACAGGAGGAGAAAAGTGTCTGTCCGGATTACCGTGCGCGGCATGCTTAGGCTGATCCGGGTCGATACATTCGTGTGCCCACAATGTTGGTTTTCCCGCGGGTCGCCTCAAATATGCATTCGTTCACATATGAGAAATTATGCTAATTCGGTAAAAAATGATACATTTGTTTAAATATAGAATGGATATTACATGAAAACTATAATGCATTTATTTTGCTATACAAAAAAAAGTGTTGCTGGTAAAAAATGATTTCAAATTATGTATTCGTTCAAATATGTTATATGGGAATATTAAAAATCGTCATTTCTTCTAACACGAGAAGGATGTTAGATTCGAAATCAAGTACAGTTATTGAAATAATACATTTGTTTGTGTATGAGAAATTGTGGTAGATGTAAAAAATAATCAAATATGCATTTCTTCAAACACGAGCATGGTGATTGATTCGAAATCAATCATATATTTTCAAATAAAGTATTTGTTTGAATATGAGAAAAATAAACGTGTAAAATCAGCTACAAATGATGCATTCATTCAAATAAGAGGAATTATGCAAAACAACAAAATCGGTATTTGTTCAAATATGATAAATGATACAACAGCGTAATGTTCTAAATATAGCATTATTATTATTAATAACAAAGGAAAATACCATACACGGAGGTCAACTTTGCTATTTTTTGGAACCTTAAGCGGGTTTTTTATAATCGATTATCATTTCTTTTTTAAAATAGCAAATAAAAAATAATTGTGACGCCTGTAGCATAATAAACGCCTTACCCGGCTGTAGCTTTTCCGGGGACTCTTACCAAATTCCATGGAAAATCCCCGGTGTATTCGGACAACTTTCCAGGGATAATCTGACACTTTCCATGGAAATTCCAGGACATTTATGTGGAAAACCCGGAAA
>JAUELF010172841.1:0-14635 GCA_031471495.1 Clinocardium nuttallii | reverse complement strand
TTGTATGAGGGAAAGTGTTAAGAGTTTAGCTTCAAGTGACATCTCCTTATCCAATGGACCAATTTCAACCAAGCTTACTAGGAATGTTACTTTGGGGCTCCTCTTTCAAAATTGTTCAAAGATTTATATTCTATACAGAAAACATCCTGACAAAAGGTGAAATGCTCAAAGAAAGCAAGTCACAATGTTTTCAAAGTCATCTGCTGCAGATTTGTTGTATGTGTTAAAATAAGCATCTCTGTTTAGCTTACCTCTAACTGTTTCCCACATACAAGAAATCTTCAGCAGGTAACTTAAAAAAACATGCATACAAAGTTATAGAAATTTTTATAATGTAAGTTCAATTATTAAATAGCAGTCAAAACATTGTCACAAAAGGAGAAATTGACATAATCGAGGAATTCCTCCTTATTCTCAAATATTCTGCTTCAAAATATTTTAAACATGTATGTTTGATGGATAGGTTTGACTATTTTAAGAGATACCAAAGAGAATTATTTTCCAAATCCGTCATTTTATATCCCATATCCTACTTGAAGAAACATTTTGACTCAATAGCAGCAGACGACTTTTGAAAACATTGTGGTCAAAGGTGAAATTGCTCATGATGATAAATTTCTCCTTTGGCCACAATGTTTTCAACTTTATTTAACAATTAAGCCATCTTTTATGGTGATTTTTTAGGTTTTTGTCACATTTTCAAAGTCGTTTGTTGCAGATTTTGTTGTATGTTGGAAAGGGCAATAGCCTGAAGGTTTAACCATGAAATAGAGGCATGTACAACTCAGATTCTGACTTGTTTGCAATTTGTTCTGAAAAAGGAAACCATTTAATGGTGTTTAGATTACTGTACAAACTATTTCGAATGAAATAAAATCTAATAATGTATAATCTGCCCGATGGCTGGCAAAATAAGTTTCAAGTCTCCAAGAATAAAATGGATTGTCTCTGCACTTTTGTCAACATTTTCTCTGCAATTTATATATGAGACAGCTATTCTGTCTAGAAAAGCAACATGCATTCAAGTTACCATTAATCTTGTCTTGTTTATCCTTTACCAACCCATAAACATGTGCATGTTGACAATATTGTGGCAAAAAAGAAAAATGCTCATTATCAGCAGTAACTCAGTTTGACCCAACGATCTGTTCAATAAAAATACATGTACATGTAGTTTCATTTATTAAGATTTTCCATAAGCTTTACCTATATAATTTTCAGTTATCTACTGCAGATTTGTTGTTATGTGAGAAAGAGTGAAACTGCACAATGTAGGAGACTGTAATTGGCTTAATTCTTTCCGCCATGTAGATGCACTTGGACGCATCTGCAGCAGACGAATTTTGAAAACATGATGAGCAATTTCCACGATTTGTCACAATGTTTTCAACTATTATGTAAAACCTACAAAGATATATCTTTTATTTTTTCTCTAAATCAGTTCAAAGTCATCTGCTGCAGATTTGGTGTGTGTGGGAAAGGGTGGTTAAATTGGCATTCCATTTTAACAGATGAATTGTGTGTGTACAATGTGTTCTTGTCTTAGAAAGGAACAGGTTACTTAATGAAGTTAAATAGCTCTGGTCAAAAGTGTTTAGGATAACTCTGGTCAAGGTCATGTACACTTCATGTTTTACATGCCAAACATGCTGTTTACATTCTGTCAGCAAGCACTATCAATAGATAGGCCACATCAAGTGTTAGCTTGGGAATGTATTTTGGGCCACTAAGGTCAAGGTCACCTTTACTGAAAGTGGAAAACCCCATTTCTTCTCAAAGAAAGAAAATTTTTTTGAATGACTCTTGTCATAACCATTTCACATTGACTGAACATCTCCAGCAGACAACTTTGTAGTTATCTTGACAAAAATATGTGAAATGTCTGATGAATTTGAGCAGAATTGAAAACATTGTGGCAAAAGAAGAAATTGCCCATTATATGCATCTCTGCTTCTGCCACAATGTTTCCATAAGTTGTGTCAAAATTCGTTTGTATTTTGAGAAAATTGTTAGATATTTATTTTCCAAGTATCTTAACCCTTTCCCTCATAAGACAATTCTGCAGCAGATGACTTTAAACATATTTTGTCAAAAAATGGAAAATCTCAATAATTGAATGTAATAACCTATGACTAAAAGTGGCAAAAATTGTGGCAAAAGGAGAAATTGCTTGTTTTGAGCAATTTCTTCTATTGTTACTATGTTTTCAAAAAGCTGTCTGCTGCAGAGGTGTAAAAAAGTGTCTATATGAGGGAAAGGGTTCACTTTTTACCAGATCTTTGCAAAACAGACCAGACAAAGCAAAACAATACTATGAAGAAATTGGTTTTATCCTATTTGTGAATTTTCCCTTCCTAACACACAACTCCCATAAGGGTTTAAATTTCACATAATGTTGTACATTAAATTTTAGATTTTGAATGTATAACTTTGATATTTAACCCTTTCCCTCATACAACAATTCTGCAGCAGACAACTTTGAACATATTTTGTCAAAAACTGGAAAATCTCTATAATTGAATGGATAACTTATGACTAAAAGTGGAAAACATTGTGGCAAAAGGAGTAATTGAAACATCTGTGCAATTTCTTCTTTTGTCATTATGTTTTTAAAAAGCTGTCTGCTGCAGAGGCGCCAGAAAGCATATATATATATGGGAAAGGGTTAAACATTATATTGTCTAAAAATAGAAAATCTCTTAAATTGAATGGATAACCTATGACTAAAAGTGGAAAACATTGTGGCAAAAGGAGAGAAATTTTGAGCAATTTCTGCTTTTGTCACTATGTTTTCAAAAATCCGTCTGCTGCAGAGGCGTCAGAAAGGGTCTATATAAGGGAAAGGGTTAATACACAATTCAATACTTCCTTTTCCCATTATGTAGACACATCTGCAGCAGAAGACATTAGAAAATAATGTAGAAAAAAAAGAAAGTGCTCATAATAAGCAATTTCTTCAATTGCCACAAGCTAGAGTAACTAAATGTTTTCAGGGTTGCCCACTGCAGCATGTGTTGTATATTGGACTGGCTATACAGAGGTCAGTTAACTGAATAGGAATTAGTCACCTGTAATTTTTGCAATTGTTTTTTTGTATTTTTCATCTTTTTCTACTCTTTAGGACATGATAGTAACATTTTGATGAGTTTACATTGTTCACAATTAACGTCACATCTTTGTTTATATTATTCACTGTGGTAGATAACCTTTTCCCTGTGAATGTTTCGGACTTGATGTCATTCAGTGTATTACATGCAAAGGAGTAGAACATTATATGGGTAAAGGAGACAATGCTGGAATATTTTGATTATCAACACATGACATCCCTAATAAGTCTTTGGCAAAGGCAACATCTGTCACCTTTAACCCTTTCCCACATACATCAACTCTGCAGCAGACGACTGAAAGCATAGTGACAAAAACCTGAAAAAATCCCTCTAAAAGATTAATTGTTAAATAAAGTTGAAAACATTGTAACAAATGGTGAAATTGCTCATCATGAGCAATTTCACATTTGCCACAATGTTTTCAAAATGCGCCTGCTGCAGAGGCATCAGAAATCATCCACATAAGGGAAAGGATTAACAGTTAATGATTAATCATTTCCAAAACAAAACTAGTTTTGTCCAGCCTTTGACAGATTACCTTGTTGCTGTTGTTGTGTGAAAATCAAAATGGCTAGCATTGTTTCTTATTCAAATTCTCAAATCCATTTTTTCCATTTTTTTCTTCAGGTATATTTACCTGGAATCGTGAAATGTTATTATTCAGAAATTTCTTATGTTTGCTATATTGGAGTAAGACATGAAGGAATCACCATTGTTATACTTCTATTAGTTTATGTCAGCAAGATGTTAATATTCGGTTTATTATTATCAATGCTTTCAAAATTAACCCTATAAAACTGTATTTGGACATTAAACGATTCCAAGAAAAGCAATACTCTGTAGACACAATGATATGTCTTAAATTTAGACAATTAATTAAAAAAAAGTCTTAACAAGAGAAAACCCTGTGATATACCCATTTATCGTTTTCCCATTTGCTGCAAAATTGAACTCAAAACAGGGAAAGAGTTGATTATATATGCATGCATTTGAAGTAATGTATCTAAATATGCACCACTGCCAATTTATTGAGGACTTTAACCCGTTGATAATTTAACCTTTTTATATGCTCCTATCGCCTTATTTTGCTGTTGTGTTGATATACAATATGCATCATATACAGGCAAACAGTAGAAATAGACAGCCAATACTCTCTTAAACCCTGGTTCAGATGTCGTCTGATTTATCTGCTGCAGCCGACTTTTGATAACTTTGTAGCATAATCATAAGCAATATCTCCTTTTTCCACAATAGTTTCAACTCTATTCATCACTTAACCCTTTCCCTCATACGACAAATCTGCAGCAGACGGCTTTGAACGTATTTTGTCAAAACATAGAAAATCTCCATTATTAAATGGATAACCTATGACAAAAGTTGAAAACATTGTGGCAAAATGAGAAATTGCACATTTTGTGCAATTTCTTCTTTTGTCACTTTGTTTTTAAAAAGCCGTCTGCTGCAGAGGCGTCAGAAAGTGTCTATATGAGGAAAAGGGTTATAGATATTTTCCATATTTTTTGTGAAGATGTTTCCGAAGTTGAGTTTTGCTATTATATATTGGTACATGTCAAGTGACCACTGACAGTTAACTGTGTCAACCGATGATTTTAATTCAAGAACATTTGAAAATGTCACCCTGTAATGCTGCATAGTCGAGACATTTACCTTTCACCCTTTCCCACATACGCTTACTGATAATTATGCGGCAGACGACATTTGAAAACATTTAGAAAAAAATGGAAGAAATTGTTCATATTGTCGTGTTTAAAGTTCTGTGGGAAAGGGTTTAAACCTCCAGAGATCGGTTTCGGAGCTACTTGGCTCATTATATTAAATGTTTGAACTGTTTTCACAAAACAGATCAAGTGTTCATTCACCATAGCTTCATGTTTAGTAACCTTTTGCAAGGTCTTTCAAATAAAAATGTATATAAATAATCAAATTTACTTCGACATTGCGTTGTGTTCCAGATCATGTTAACAATTATCCTTTCAATCATGTGAACTATTTGAAATAACCTATTGTATGGATTTATACTTTCCTTTAAATGTTAAATAAATACGTAAGAAAATGAGAAAAGAAATAAAACTATTTATATAAAATATATGTTATCTTGTGTATTGCGCAAACCAAACTTCCACAACAACACATGGTGACAATATCTTTACATGAAGTACTGTTTCAGTTAATACTTCAGGTGGATTTTGATGTGGGAATGGTTTTTTTTGTGGGGGGGGGGAGCATTATACACCACCAGAGTGGTGAAAATGTTGAGCGTCCACCTCGGATGCGGGATGTCGCTGGTTCGATCTCCGGTCGTGTCAATACCAAATACTTTAAAAATGGTAGTAATGGCTGCGCTGCCCCTTTGGCGCTCAGGAATGCGGGGTTTGCCTTACTACTGGGACTTCTCAGCAATCATCCTCTGAATGTACTCTCCAGAACTCCTTCAGTTTTTTGGATCCATGCAAACAAACGAACATTCCTTTACATTTCTTCTTCTCACAAATTTGTTGGCTGATTTTCAAATAGTAAATCCTCTTCTACCAAAGTGTCTTGCCGAATTTCATTTATTTTTTTAGAAATGTTCTTTGGATGACCCTCTGAGTTTCATTCCAGCCATGTGTATTGGTCAAAAACATGGTCGCTATGAGTAGGGGCTGTTTTGCCGTATATGGGTCAACTGAACAAAACGTATGTGGCCGGCTTTCTGCCAAATTATTTTGACAGACAACATAGGATTGGGTTGCTTCAGCTTGTGGCAGTGGGCACTACTAGGCCTCTGGTTTGGCCTCGATTAAGTTATTGTGCTTGACATAATGTTTCCCATTACATCACACCCTTGACATTATAATGTTTCCCATTACATCACACCCTTGACAATATAATGTTTCCCATTATATCACACCCTTGTTTGGCTCAAACTAGAACTGTAATCATTCAGAAGCTGTTCATTTAAAGGAGAAAAACTTATTTTGATGACGCTGTGCACTTGCAAACCAGCATGGACGAGACAATAATGACAGCTTTGACCGAACGCAGAGAGAGACCAAATATTTGACATCTTCCCTTTCGCGCCAATCAAAGTTCGTGCTACTTGTGTAATTCTTGTGACATCTGCCATGTTAGGGTGACACACAGGAATCACTTATACCTCATCTGTCACGACTTCACATGTTTACAATGGAATACTTGTCTTGTAAATCTTTACCCAATGTGTTTCAGAAAAATATCGTGAACTGAATTCCACATATACCTACTTACCGTAAGCTCTAAACTCTGTCGGACGACCGATTTTATTAGCTCACCTGGCATGAAGTGCCTGTGAGCTTATGTTATGGTGTGTTGTCTGTCGTCCGGCCGTCTGTCCGTCAATCTTTTTCTTTGAATCACTTCTTAAGAACTGGAGGTCCTAGGGTCATGATATGTGGCCAGGATGTAAGTGGGATAGAGTGCTATAACGTTTCTTTAAACAACTAACATTGACCTGGTCACAAGGGTCTAATCTATGAGAGCCTTTAAACAGCTCCTTCTGAATAACCAATAATTATATTTTGCCAGTAGATAACTTGCATGAAATGCTATATAGTTTCCTCCAATAAATGTCATTGACCCACTTTCAAGGCCACAGTGGTCAAATATATAAAACTCTTTAAACAACTTCTACTGAATAAGGTCAAATATATAAAACTCTTTAAACAACTTCTACTGAATAAGGTCAAATATATAAAACTCTTTAAACAACTTCTTCTGAATGACCTGAAGGCCCAAAGTGATGATATTTTGCAAGTAGATACCTAGCATGTAATGTATATAGTTTCCTCCAATAAATTACCTTGACCTTTTTTCAAGGCCACAGTGGTCAAATATATAAAATCTTTAAAATCTTTAAACACCTTCTGAATAAACAGGAAGCATATAATGATTATTTTTGGCCAGTAAGTACCTGGGATATAGTACGTGCTATGAAGTTTCCTCAAATGGATGCTATTGACCTATGTTAAAGGTTACAGGGGTTAAAACGATTTTTCTTAATAACTAAGACATATATGGCGATAGTGCTATAAACTTTCCAAATGAATGACTTTGACCTACTTTCAAGGTCTCGATGCAAAACCAACCTAACATATAAATGTAAGAAGGAACCCTTCTTAATGACATAGGATCAGTACAGGAAGCCAGACAAAACTCATTTAACTTCATTTTCAGTACACATTGAGTAATCTAGATCATTAAGTGTGGAGCATTCCCCACCATAGAAAACTCCAGAAGTGATATTATTTGCAAATTCACTTTTCTTTAGAACATTTTCCCACTATTGCTCAAATATCCAGACGAGCGACAGGCACTCTTATTTGATGTACCAATTTAAGGTAAGGCTAGAAAAGCCTGAGTTCGAACCCAGAATTACCGTTTCCAAGCCTTCGTTGAAGCCAACTGGGCTGTTCACGCAACCATATTGTAAATAAAATAGTTTCCAATTGTTATATGGGTCCAGTCGGCATACGGCAATACTATGGAAAAGAAGCAATGACCATTGTTTGCGAAACTGTTTAAACATTAATACTTTCCTACACGCAGAGACTTGCTGCGCCTCTGCTGCAGACGGTTCTTTTGCCAAAATGTTTTAAAGTCTACTCATATAGATATACAATCATTTATATACTCATATAGATATACATTCATTTATATACTCATATAGATATACATTCATTTATATACTCATATATATATACATTCATTTATATACTCATATAGATATACATTCATTTATAGAGAGTTTCCATATTTTTGCCGAGAAGTTTTCTTCTACTTCTGCTGACTATTTGGTGTATGTAGTAACGTGTTAACGCCTTCCATTTGGGATCATCTTTACGTGTTCTACATAACACCGCTGTCACGGTATTGCGTGTTATCAACCGAGCTGCGTTTGACAAAAATGGTCTACTTGACTTTGCGAACATTGAAAACTGAGGCGAGTCTGTGAGTTCGCGAAATATACACCCAGAGTTTTCGCTGTCCGTCGACAACTATAAAGAGGTGATATATAACCAAAGAAAAGCTGGAATTATAGCTCCACTTGATTCAGACCAATACACGCTTATAATTGGAACGTCCCGCGAGAAAACTAACAGTGTCGCCGCTGTGTGATGCGCAGGCTGATGCGGGCCAACACATTCCGTCTCAGGGGGATAGAGGTATAGAGTAATGATTCCTGAAACAGAAAATCTACAGGAGAAAAGTTTCTATACGGGTAAGCCTGCGCGGCATGCTTATGCTGATCCGGGTCGATGCTTTTACGCACTGTTGGTTTTCTCGCGCGACGGTTCAATTATAACACGGTATGTGTTCAAGTAATGTTACACTGAAACATACATTGAACGTTTGGTCAGGGGAATGGAGCCCACCCACCCATCGGGAGAATGAAATACTTTTTAATGGGCTTTTAGAAAATATGACTTAACCCTTTCTCACAAACACTACTTATCTGCAGCAGACGGAAAACTAAACAAATAAATTAAATTATAATTATTGTTGAGAGTAGAAAACATGATGACATAAGGAGACAGTTCTGAATATAAGCAATTTCTCGTTGGGCTACATCGTTATAGGAACTCGTCCCTTTTGAGTACAGATTCGTCAATATGTAAGAAAGGGATAAATAGCCAATCTGGAGAACAAGGAAATACTCATGGTGAACAATTCTGTTTGCTTTTTTCTAACAATGCTACTTTGTTATTGGATGGTTCTTTCATTCATCTGATATACGTTATCTTACTTTGTTTTACAGTTATCTCATATCATACACACACAGACAGCTATCTCATATCATACACACGCATACAGCTATCTCATATCATACACACACACAGACAGCTATCTCATATCATACACACACAGACAGCTATCTCATATCATACACACACACACACAGTTATCCCATATCATACACACACAGGCAGCTATCTCATATCATACACACACAGACAGCTATCTCATATCATACACACACAGATAGCTATATCATATCATACACACACAGACAGCTATCTCATATCATACACACACAGACAGCTATCCCATATCATACACACACAGACAGCTATCTCATATCATACACACACAGACAGTTATCTCATATCATACACACACAGACAGTTATCCCATATCATAAACAAACAGACAGTTATCCCATATCATACACACAAAGACAATTATCCCATATCATACACACAAAGACAGATATCCCATATCATACACACACAGGCAGCTATCCCATAGCATACACACAAAGACAGTTATCACATATCATACACAAAAAGACAGTTACCCATATCATACACACACAGACAGCTATCCCATAGCATACACACAAAGACAGCTATCCCATATGAAAACGAAATTAATTTATCCCATATCATACATACAAAGACAGTTATCTCATTTCATATACACAAAGACAGGTATCTCATATAATACACGCAAAGACAGATATCCCATATCATACACACACAGACAGTTAGCTCATATCATACACACAAAGACAGTTATCACATATCATACACAAAAAGACAGTTACCCATATCATACTCACACAGACAGATGTCTCATATCATACACACAGCAGACAGTTATCTCATATCATACACACAAAGACAGCTATCCCATATCATACAGACAAAGACAGTTATCCAATATCAAAAGCAAATAAACTATCCCATATCATACACACAAAGACAGTTATCTCATATCATATACACAAATACAGTTATCCCATATCATACACACAAAGACAGTTATCCCATATCATACACACACAGACAGTTATCTCATATCATATACACACAGACAGGTATCCCATATCATATACACACATACAGTTATCCCATATCATACACACAGAGGCAGCTATCCCATATCATACACACACATACAGTTATCTCATATCATACACACGCAGACGGTTATCCCATATCATACACACAAAGAAAGTTATCTCATATCATACACATAAAGACAGTTATCGCATATCATACACACAGAGACAGTTATCCCATATCATACACACAAAGCAAGTTATCTCATAGCATACACACAAATACGGTTATCCCATATCATACACATACAGACAGTTATCCCATAGCATACACACACAGACAGTTATCCCATATAATACACACAAAGACAGTTATTCCATATGGGTATGGTAACTGACCGTCGGTGATATGACTGGAAAATTGTTGCCGGGAAGATTGCGTTAAACCCCAACTACTCAAGGATACATGTACTTTGGCTAATATATTCACTTAAATACCTTTTGTAAATGAATCACGAGTGTGCAATTTCTTTTTACGTTAGATCGGAAATAAGCATACATGTATAAGCGTTATTATTAACGTTTTAATGCGTCGATTGGTTTTTGACACTTATTGCATTATCTCACGCATAGTTAAACCTTTTCCCACATACAACACATCTGCAGCAGAAATATGTAAACAACTCTGTAAATGAAGAAAGTATATTAACTGAACAGAGTTTAAAACATTGTGACAAAATGAGAAATTGCTATTTTTTTAGCAATTTCTCCTTTTGTCACAATATTTCAAAACTAATGTTTCTGAAGTTTTCTGCTGCAGAGACGTTGACTGTGTGTATGTGACGGTAAGGGCTGAATATTAAACATTTGATTGATTGGTGGTTTAACGACGTTTTCAATATTTGTTGCTGTCATATTTACGGCGGCCAGTTTACCTTCTAACCTGTGTTCTGGCTTTCTAACACCAGTACTCCGCACAACATTCTCGCTAAGCTACTGGCTGCTTTTCCACATATATTATTAGCCAATTTGTGGAAGACGAATGACGCTCGAATATCAAACAACGTGCCATTTTTTATGTGCATACCTTATCTAAGAATGAGAATACTACGCGTGTTATTCAGACCTATAACGCATAATAGAAATGTCATGATCAATAAGGTTGCAATAGACACAATAGCAATCGGTACTCCTCGGGTAATCCCGTCATCCATCATCATCTAATGGAACTCCTCGGGTAATCCCGTCATCGATCATCATCCAATCGGTACTCCTCGGGTAATCCCGTCATCCATCATCATCTAATGGAACTCCTCGGGTAATCCCGTGATCCATCATCATCTAATGGAACTCCTCGGGTAATTCCGTGATCCATCATCATCTAATGGAACTCCTCGGGTAATCCCGTCATCCATCATCATCTAATGGAACTCCTCGGGTAGTTCCGTTATCCATCATCATCTAATGGAACTCCTCGGGTAGTTCCGTTATCCATCATAACTTTCACCACCGAGGTATTCCAATTGTCCCAATAGCTGCCATGATGATAACATGAACCGAGTTAAGATTGTCACACCATTTTCTACCGCGAAATGTATTTCAGTCATTTCATGGCAGCTAACAATTAATCTTCATATACAACTGACATTGAGATTCCAGAAGTCTGGTTGAGAGAGTAGACTTATGTCTTAAATTTGAGCTAAACTAATCAAGATATCATGTTAATGATCCCTCCCTAAAAATAATCAAGATATCATGTTAATGATCCCTCCCTATCCCAGCTTATAAGACATCTGAGCAGAGTATTTGGAACATCTGGGCAATATTCATGGTCACCATGGAAACATGAAAGTATTGTTATTGAATAGAGTTGAAACATTGAAATATTACGGCAATGCTTTCAAAAGACATCTTTTACCGATGCATCAAAATGCGTCTTATATAGGTGTTTTACATTCATTCAACATGAGACCATGTCGGTGTGTCTTACTCAGACAGGTACAGTCATTGTTTCGAAATAAGGATCATGTTTTATGCGGGGAAGCAAATTGTCCTTTTTTCGACGAATTTTCAATTATATCACGAACTTATTAACTCGATTGGTTAGGCATTTGACAGATGCTTTCAATTAAACAAGCTTTTGAAATATCAAATATCACCTGCATTACAAGTTGTTTGCCAGACTGATTTCAAACTGTGCTATTCTAATATTTATCAGGTAAGAAATGCAAATATGAGCCGTCCCGCGAGAAAACTAACATTGTGAACTCCGCGTATAGAAACGACCCGAATCAGCCTAAGTATGCCGCACAGGCTTAACCGAAAAGATACTTGTCGCCTCCTGTGGATTTTCTGTTTCAGGAATCATTACTATTTATACCTTTATCCTCCATAGATGCGGACTGTGCAGGCTAATCTGGGTCGATAAACATTGTGCTGGTTTTCTCGTAATAAGGTTCATATGTAAATCAAGCTATAAAGGAGTGGATCAAGAAGCCCTGGACGTTGAACCCCCATACACTGAAAGTTCCCTCAGCACACTGTAAGATAACTCCATGTGTATCCTTTCCACACATACAGACGCTTTCTGACGCCTCTGAAGCAGATGACGTTTGAAAACATCCGCGGTGGCAAAAGGAGAAATTGCTAATCAAAATCAATTTATCCCTTTGTCACCATGTTTAAAACTCTTCAATTAACTACTCTCAATGTTTACGTTTTCACTCTTGTCGATCTTTATCTCACTCCTTCATTTTCATTTTGACTTCTGATGTTTGATCGTCATTCATTAGAACTAAACCAAATCCAATTGACACTATCTTGTCAAATTTCAATTAAAACTAGACTGTGTCTTTGCAATTGCAAGTTAACCCTTTCCAACATAATACAAAGCAGCAGACGACTTATTGTGATGTATCAGGGCAACTATCGGCAAATTCTCGTTAAGTACAAACACTACTATTGAATGAATTTAAAAGACAACAGGTAACATTGCTCATTATAACACATTTTCCCTTTGCCACAATGTTTTTAAAAGTCATCTGCTGCAGATGCGTTAGATAACGTATGTATATGGGGAAGGGTAAATGGAATGAATTTTGTCAGGAGTTCAGAACGTAAGCGATTGAAAGGACAGCAATAAAGATAGTATAAATTTAACATATATCAGTGGTGTCTCTTCATACCTTCACGCTCAATGAATTTTAAAGTGACACAGTGTTGTTATTGATGAAACTGTTTACTATCTATTTTAATTAAGTTTTTTTCGTTCTCTCTCATGCTATACACTATCATATCAGGAGTGTATTCATTTCACTGGAAGTAGGTAGGAGTAAAACATTTATTTAAATTTATATCCTATTGTGTTACTAATCAAATAGTTTTTTTAAGGGAATTGAAATAGCGTTAATTTCGTGTGATAAACGTTCATCCTTAATCTTTTGAATAGGTGTTTTGATTTACACGATTTGTGATTTCTTGCGAAATATGAACCTTTTGCTGCAGGCGTGGTGGAGAAGACTTGTGGAAAGACGGATGGCAAAGGGAGAAACTGCTCACTGATTAAGTGTTAAATTCGTGTGTTAAACCTTCATCCTTTAGATTTTAAAAAGGTGTTTAATTTTCGCATAAAGTGATCTCTTACGAACGATTCTGAGAAATTTCTCATTTTGCCATAATATTTTTTATTTCTAAACATTTATTATGCTTTCATTGATATAAATTGTCCATGCTTTCAAAATCTTCTACTGCATTTTGTTGTCGGTGGGAAAGGGTTTGTTTAAAGTACATTTTGGTTGTAGACCAAGGAGAATTGCAGCACGAGCAGCCTTGATATACCGCACACTTTACACAGGTCGAACACAGCAGGACTATGGTACAACACCATTGTAATAATAACGGAACTGTATTCACTCTGATCAGGGACGTAGACAAGAGTCTGCTCTGACAGAGGACTGTGTATAATGTGGATTCACAATATACCGTAGGTTAGATTTTACATCGAACGTTTTGTTGTGTTGAGTTTGTGTTACCTTAATGTTCTGTCATAGAAGTTGGATATAATAGCATGCTATGGGTTTATTTGGTAAAATTTGTTAACAAAGATTTATTAAAAGAACGCCGCTGTTTTGATTATATACGCGTTCATGCATTAAGCCCATGAAAAGGTAAATGTTCTTTAAGAGTGCACGGTTTTTACACATCAGAGGGAGTATTTATACATAATACCTAGTATGCAATGCGGTTAGTTAGCCCTTCCCCACATACAACCATCCTGCAGCAGACAACTTTGAAATCTCATGGCAAGAATATGGACACTCTCTGTAATTGAAAACAGTTAAAACATAGTGGCAATAGTAGAAATGTCTCAGTGTGCCTTTTGCCACTCTGTTTTCAAAAGTTTTCTGTTGCAGATACGTCTAAATGAGTCTATATGTGGGAACGAGTAAATACAGTGGATTCGATTCGCCTTATAACTAAAACATCTCATCAGTTTAAATTCTTAAGTATATGTTATAGTAGAGAAAAATATATTCAAAGAACATGGCAGTTTAGTTAACAGTATTCACTTCTATACATTGTGTTATAAAGCACGATCTATAAAAGTTAGCTCGGCCAACATTCTTTCTGATATTTGACAAAAGTCAATGCGACATGCGTCATTTTTCTTTCACCAATGGGCTTAGTCTATGTGGAAAAGCAGCCAGTT
>JAUELF010172730.1:0-14638 GCA_031471495.1 Clinocardium nuttallii | reverse complement strand
TCTCTCTCTCTCTCTCTCTCTCTCTCTCTCTCTCTCTCTCTCTCTCTCTCCCTCTCTCTCTCTCTCTCTCTCTCTCTTTCTCTCTCTATATTTCTATCTATGTATCTCTCTATATATCTACCTCTCTCTCTCATTCTCTCTCTCGCTCGCTCACTCTCTATCTCTCAAAGTTTTTCTATTTCTTTCTATATTACAGTTATGTGAGGAGAACTCTTTATCCATACATAGTATGATGACACATTTTGCACAGTCCTGGGACGATCTCGACTTCACAGAACGCCAATTCCAAACATTTATGAACACAGTACGACCATACAGGTTTGTCTCATCTTATAATAACACATATGAACCCCTGTGTGTACTTAGTTTAACCTTACAGAAATGGTGTACGGTGGTCGGTAGTCAGACCACCAATTCAATTACAGATAGCTAGCACATGCCGCTCACTCGATATGAACAGTATCAAATCCACCAATATAATTATAGATGTAACCCTTTTCCACATACAACAGATCTGCAGCAGATGGGTTTGAAAACAACCAGGCAAAACTATAAAAAAAAGAGTCTATATAGAAAAGTATCATTATGAAAATAATTATGTTAAACACATTTAGGTAAAAGGAGAAATTGCTAATCCTTTTACAACAATTTTTTCAAAAATGTTTCTAGTGCTAAAGCACCAGAACGTGTCTGTTTGTGAGTGGGGAAGGGTTAATTTTCCATATTTCACATAATACATGGATAAATATTTACATTAGTGTGCCACAACACACAGAACAAACACGCTTTGGTCAATCTGAATACACTTCTGTTGTGGGATGGCGTATTGGGTCATTTACATATATATCTAGAACGTGTAGTTGGCGTGTTGTAAACACTCACTTCTTCCTGTTTATATTTAATCCGAGTGTTTGTGGCATGAGGGGTGGGTTCATGAATTATATAATTAATTTTACGTCATGACAGCAAATATGCATTACATTACAAATTGCATTACACTCATGCAACTGGACTTCTGTGAAATCAAGACAACTGTACATGTGCTTGCTGAAAACGTGCCTGTACAACATATCGACTCTTACTCAATGTTACAACTGTTCATGTGCTAAAAACAACCTTGGAATAGTGATTTATAGCAACTTTTTTGCATGAATGACCCTACAATTAAAGGCCACCTGTGATCAAAGACCATATTGCTTTGTTCCCAGTGGTGGTCTTTATACACAGGTTCCACTGTATATGTGACACAACTCTTGTTCACACTTAAATCTAATTATAACTAAGTAAATGGGGGGGGGGGGGCGTAACTCCGTTGACGCAAGATTTACGCAAAAACAAAACCCAAGTACACAACTTGACATGTTGCCAAACGTTCCCTGCAAAACATCATGACAAAAACTCTTTTTGAGATATATGCCCGATACTAATGTTCCACACTATAAAATAATTCTTAGTATGTCAACGGTCATAACTCTGCTGAAACTGGCGATCGGTGGAAACAAAACCACAGCTGTACTGATTCCGGCACATTTAAACCACAGCTGTACTGATTCCGGCACATTTAAACCACAGCTGTACTGATTCCGGCAACATTTTTTTAACAGTTCATGAGAGAAACTCAAATACTGTTAGAGATGTGAAGGACATCATTGTCTAAACTTAAAAGAAAATCAACTCAAGGGATATAACCGAAGGTTTCAGCAAAAATAAAACCAGATTCACCTTTTCACATTCAGACGAAAAAATAAAATGTCATGATCGCTACTTAAATACTTTTAGAGACGTGTACGGTTCACATTTTCACATTTAAGCTTGTTCTAAATAAAGTGCTACGGCTGTCACGCAACTGTCAGAGATATGGGCAAAACAACTTGTTCACACTCTATAAACTTATTTTGACTCAATTAAGGACCATGCATCTGCTGGAACTTGGTTTCGACGAAACAAAAACTGTTTATGACGACAAACACATTCTTACGCGCATATGCACGACTCTAAGTTAGACACATAGACAGATAAGACGGGGCAGGACACCCCTACGTTTGATCCTTTATTTTCAATCAAAAGAAAGGCAACTTAAGAAACCAACTAGCTTCAGTGATAACAGTAAGGACCAAAGATTCCGTTGTCGAATGCCACATCCAAATCGTGTACACGGACGAACGAACAACTGTGCCCCAGACAATTTGCTTTTCCCTTTTTATTGGGGAGACATAGTGGCTTGAAATGTTCGACGAAGCCTGTTATTTGCTCCTTTAAGCTTTTTCAACATATCTTTCTGGCGCCTCCGCAGCCGACGACCATTTAAATAACATTGTGACAACAGGAAAATTGCTAATGATGAGCAATTTTTACTTTTGTCAAAATGTTTCCAACTTTATTGCAAGGATTAATTGTATTACAGGGATAAAGGTATCAAGTTTCATGTCGCAAATTCGGGGGCCATCGCCAATGGTGTCGGGTTGGACCTGGATTTTGTGAGACCCGGGATTTCAATGTACGGACAACCCCCAGGTATGTGTTTACCCCTGCCGAATATTGATTATTCTATCTCGTAGGACATGTGACTTAGTATCCTGAAAGTGTATTAAGGAATGTGTATCAACATGTGACGGTGTGTACCCTTGGGTTTTTTACTCGCCGTAGTAAAGTTTCAAGAGTGGATATGCTGTGCAGTACATCTCCACAAAAGTATTTTAGTTTCGCTAACAAGTGTTACACTCATTATTTCAGATACAAGAAACATTAACCTTCGCTATCAAGTGTTAACCTTATTTCAGTTACAAGAAAAAGTCAGTTTCAATATCAAGTTTTTCTGTCATTTCAGACACAACCAATCAACATACGTCTTTGTCAGTTTCCCTGGGTTACCGTCCAGCTATTTGTTGGATCGTCCGTCCAAATCTTGTCAAACAATTACAGCCTGGTGACGTCATCGGCTACGATCAAACATACACGTGAGTGAATACCGTATTGGTTACCGTTCTTTATATCTATAAGTGCAATCTTGCGTGAACACACGACATTTCTGGGCTCTAGAGAATGTGAAATTATAGGTTCACAAATTATTCTCTCACCTCACAATTATATGTAGTAGGTACTCCAAATTTTTAGTGAGTTTACACGACAAAAAGTTTGTAATGAAGTAACTAGATAGAACGTGTGGGTAAGATACATGTTTATTTCTCCTTATCTAGACCCTGAATTACGTAGCTAATTGTGTACATCATTCTACGTCGACCCCAAGCAGACTTCAAAAATGGCTTTCCCTCCTTTTAATTAGCGCTTATTTTTTGGGGGGTTAGCATTAAAGATGACTCGGTGATGTCAGGATAAATTGACCAGTTGCTCTTGTAACTTAACTAGAAAACTCCGCGATATAGCTGAAATATTGTTGAAAGCGGCGTAAATACACCATACAAACAAGTGCAAGGACTATATTTTGAAATTAGGACGTGTTGCTCCAAAAGGATCATATTTCTGTCGTTTGCGTCAAAATATTGCGTGTATCATCACACTTATTTATATATTTATTCTTATCTCATTGCTTTTTACTTAAAGATGTAGGAACAAAGAAACCATAGGAACATTTCCAGTGGGATATGCGGACGGTTACCACAGAAACATGTTTGAGAAAGGCTTTCTCACTACCCCAAAAGGTATATATATATTGAATCACAATGAGTATTGTTCATATCAAGTTGGTCAAGTTACATTTGAAGACTTGTACGAGTTAATATGCCTCGTTTTAATGCAGTCTTGGTCTATTTGTTCCCAGTCTTTTACAGCATTTATATATAACCTTTGTGATGTATTGACGTCTGGTTTTGTTAATGTATTCACATAAACATTATTAGCCGTCCCGCGAAGAACCAACATGGCATCTGAAATCGAGGAATTTCACCCTTTGCTACAATGTTTCCAACTTTTTTCAGTAATTATATCTATATTTACAGTGGTTTTTCATCATTATTGACCAGATTTTTTTTAAAGCCGTCTGCTGCAGATTTGTTATATGTAAGAAAGGAATAATTAATACTTATGAACACATAATCATACAGGGCCATGGTACTCCGGTGAGCATTACAGGGCCCTCTTGGTGGTTTAGTCTTTCTTACATCTCTGTGACTGCAGCTGTAATGATTGCTTGGGAAGATTGTTGTGTGGAGTACTGGTGTGAGAAAACCAGGAATCACTTGAGTAGGTGAACTGGCCACCGTGATATGACTGAGAAATTGTTAAAAACGGCGTTAAACCCCAATCAATCAAAGCAGCTGTAATGATGATGTAATTTCACATAATAAAAAATTGCTAAGTCGGGAGATCATATGTAGATAAGGGATTTAGTACTATAAATGTTAACCCATTACTTCACATGACTTTTAAAAGGTTGACTGCTTTACAATCATCAGACAACCAATTTCAAGAATCTAGAAAACTGAAAGATTTATATTAATAAAGAGTTAAAAATATTGCAATAAAAGATACAAGCAATATCACCTTTTAATGCAATGTTTTCAGAAGTTATGTTCAATGACAGGTGTCAAATGCCGTCTGTGTGAAGTAATGGGTTAAGGAAACTGGGTTATGTATCATGGATTTATAAATATATATTTTTAGTATAATTCTTTAATAAAATGATATGTCTTGTTTTGGAATATTGATACATAAATAATTATGCAATAAGAGGCTTTGTGAATCAACAAACCTACGGTCTATTGGATTTTCCTACCACACTAGGTATGGTCATTTCTCTGGGATTAATCGTAAAGTGCAGCTAAAGTACCAGCCGAATGGAGCACCGAAAAAATCATCCAGCGAAGAAGGTCTGCAAAATGAAGTGATCGAGAGTGTATATCATAGCCATGCATCCCGTACGTAATGTGGTCTTTCTAATTGGGCATGGGCGCGATGTTCCGTATCTAACATTTATGCATGCCTTGTAAACACACAGTTCTAGATAAGGGCATACAAATTTCAATGTCAAGTTTCAAATTTAAGCTTTTGTTCTTAGAAAATTCAAGTTGAAATTACAATATTTGCAAGTTAATTATTTGTGACAAAGTAATTTTGTAATGTTTTGAATGACAGGCCCCTACCTGAACCAAACTTCAGATGAATGTTCCTTAGGTGATAGTCTTTCAGAATTTATCCAAAACTGTGGCATTAGAAGGGAAATATCTTTTAATGATATCTCCTAAACCACGTAGCCAATTTCAAATAGATTTAACTGGAATGTTCCTTTGATATCCTTTCAAATTTGCTAAAGGAATTCAATTTCATGGAAAGTTGGTTGTCATGGCAAAGGAAATATTTAAATGACATCTCTTCCTAAACAGTTGGCTAAACTTGACTAAACTTAATCCAAGCCGTTGAAAATTATTGCTCCCAGGAGTTTTCCTTGTTAATGTTTATAGTGGATCTATAATCTTTTCCCACATACAACAAATCTGCAGCAGACAACTTTGAAAAGGTCTAGGCAAAAGCACAGAAAATCCTTTTAAATGAAAGAACAATAATTGAAAAGAGTTGATAACATGGTGACAAAAGGAGAAATTGCTTGTTTTGAGCAATTTCATCTTTTGTTGCCATGTTTTCAAAAAGCTGTTTACTGCAGAGGCGTCAAAAAGCGTCTATATGAGGTAAAGGGTTAAAAAAAACTACTTGTCCAAAAGTACAAGCCCAACTTGAAAACAATTTGGCACAAATGCACCAAGATTGTTCAAATTATTTTGATCTGTTAAAGACATGGCTATCCATTAGCGGTCCACGTTTTCCTTAAATGTGAGGAGTAAATTTGTTTTAACATATTTAAGTTCTATTACTTTAGGTGAGGTATAAAATTAATAGCCATCATTTCCAAAGTAAATATACAAATTCAATCTTATTTTAACCTGAACACAACATATATTACATTTAGGAATGGGTTAAATGATATTTATATGACTTATCTAGAACTTTGCCCTATTGTATGTACATGTAGTATGTTTGTTTGCTTGCAAAATCCCAATACTTGTTTTGTGAATTTTACAGCTGACTTTTAATCCTTCAACAACAAAATGTTTTATGAAAATATTGTTTAGAAAATATGTTCCTAAAAAATCACTTTCTACAATTCCCTCAATGGTTTCACTCTGTCAACTGTCCAGCATTTTCTTTGTTTTCTTTAGTTGGTGTTAAATTTGAAGCTTCCTAACAATAATCCACATGCAGACACTTTCTTACCTCTCTGTAGCAAACACATTTTGAAAACATTGTAGCAAAAGGGGAATTTACTCACAGTGATCAGTTTCACCTTTTTCTACGATGGTTTCTACTTTATTCAATATATGTAGATTTTCTATATATTTGACTAAACGTTATCTGCTGCAGATTTGTTCTTATTTGGGAAAGGGTAAAACAAGGTGACCATTTCCTCTGAAACACACTTAATTTGACACCTTTGCAGCAGACGTCTTGAGAAATCCACCATTTGTATCACGTTCTTTAACCCATGTATACAGCAAAATTGCAGCAGATGACTTTGAAATCATCTAGAAAAAAATATTTAAATCAAAACATAATTATTGAAATTGCTCATTTCACTGTATGTGGCAAAGGTTTAAAGCAGATGACAATATAGTATGGGTTTATATCGTCTTCCCTAATAAACAGACCATGGATTGGAGCCTTGTCAGTCAAAATATGGGTATTGTGGCATTGATGTAGTACTAGTACAGTTAGACTTAAACCTTTCCCACATACAACAAATCTATAGCAGACGACTTTAAAAAAAGCTGTTCAAAAATAAGGTTAGCTTTTATAAATTAAAGTTCAATCATTGAATAGAGTTGAAAGCACTGTGGTAGAAGGATAAATTGCTCATGATAAACAATTTTTTTCCTTTTGATACAATGATTTCAAAAGTTATCCGCTTCAGATGCATCTAAATAGTTGGGCTCATCAATCATGGCTCATGTATAAAAAAAATCCCTGATTTGTAATCAACTGTTTTGTTAAATGTTGTATAGTGCTTAGCTTTATATGTGTAGTGCTAACCTAATATGTGTAGTTCTTCACTTTATATAAAAGGCCTTTATTATGTAAAGTGCTTAGCTTTGTACTACTGTACCTTGGTCTTTTTCTCTATAGAACAGCACCTCTATTCTTTCTATTCAGCTCTTGCCCAGTTAACACTTTCCTGATAACAACAAATCTAAAGCAGATGACTTTGAAAACATCTTGACGAAAACATGGTATATCTCTATAAATGAAGGTATATAATTACTTAAAAAAAAATGAAAACACTGTAGCAAAAGGAGAAATTGCTCATCATGAGCAATAATGCCAATTCTTTCTTTTGTCACAATGTTTTTAAAAGTTGTCTGCTGCAGAGGCGTCAGAAAGCATCTCTATGAGGTTAACAATCTTTCATTGTGTTAATTTAGTTGATTTTATTGTTTATTTCCTTTCTTCTTCTTCAGAAAGGTCAGTTAGCTATGCACAGCATCTGCTTATTTACCCTAACTGATGTTCTGTTTAATTTCCTTTAGACTTCAAAAGTTGGATAAGCTGTATTATTCTACGTTAGCAGTCCGACTTGCTAGGAAAACATCTTATTTGAACAGATTATTTGTGTGTGTCCCCTAATTTAGCAGGATGTCATTTAGGGATGACGTTTTGGTTATCCGTAATGCTTTGACTTAACCTTTTGCCACATTCAGACACATTCTGCAGCAGACAAGTTTTGAAAACATTCCATCAAAATTCTTTTGTCTCAATGGCTTCAACCATATTCAATAATAATATTCTACTCACAATTTTATAAGGGTCATTATGTATTCTTGACAACATTGTTACTTGTTGCAGTGAAAATTACTGCAAATCAATTTGTATAAAAATTCAAGGTCTAACTTTGATATTACAAAGGTACATGTAGTTGTAGTACATGTACTGTTGTGTACAAGTCAACATTTGGCAAGGTTTACTCATAACTAGCTCACGAGGACGAAGTGCTCTACATGAGCTTTTGTGATCACCTTTTTGTCCGTTGTCAACAATTGCCTTGTTCACAATTTACAGGCAATACTTTATCAGAACATACATCTCCATCAAAACTTGGCCATGTTAGGTCAAAAACTAGGTCACACGGTCAAATTGTGTAGAAGCAGCATTTTTAGCTTTAAGCATGTGGAATCTGTCAATAGTTGGCTTGATGATATCTAGACTAAGTTTAGATTTAGGTCATGTCCGGTAAAAGACTAGGTCCCTTAGCTAAATTGAAGGAAATGTTAAGTCTTGTTAACACACTCATGAGCAGTAACTGTTGCTGTTAGCCATGATTTAATTTTCTAACCGATGGTCAACTTGATTCCCTTGATTTTAATCCTTTACCTCATGTAGACGCTTTCTGACGCCTTTATTGCAGACAGCTTTTTGAAAACATAGGGACAAAAGAAGAAATTGCACAAAATGTGCAATTTCTCCTTTTGCCACAATGTTTTCCTCTTTTAGTCATAGGATATCCATTCAATTAAAGAGATTTTCTATTTCTTGACAAAATATGTTCAAAGTCGTCTGCTGCAGAATTGTTGTATGAGGGAAAGAAAGGGTTAGTTCAAATAAGCAGGTCTGTGACATGTCCCGGGAGCCGTATCAAACCGAAGTCATCAGACAGAGCAAGATTTTCACTGCTAACAAAGCTTATCTAACAAAGATTAAGTTTGTGTTGCATGCACAGGTAGTTTGACACACAGGGTACACTTCCAGTTTCTCTATCTATCACACTCTGCCACATTGGTGCAGCCACCAAAAGTAGCATAGACAACCACCACTATGTAAGAAACTGGAGGAATTGGCTTAATCTCGCAGCAGAATATAAGGGGGTTTGCATTGTTGCATTTGTTATGCTTCAATAATTTATTATTATAGTCTGTTTCTGCTGATTACTTGGTAAAGAAACCATTGAGGTAAATAGATAGTGACCCTTATCAAATTGTGAGTAGTATACTTTCATTTATAGAGATAAATATATTTTTGGCTATTTTTTTAAAAAAATTATCTGATTTGTCTGTAGATTTGTTGTTTGTGTGAAAGAAATAATTGGTTATCTGAAGTGATTATTGGCATGCAAGACATGTGCTCTAAAACACCTCTTATAATGTGTGCACTATTGTTATGACCCACAGGTATGAGTTCTCGGGAATTAACAGGAAGATACAATTTAAGTACCAACCGTATGGCAGTCCGCTTGACTCCAGCGATGGTTGGTATTGGAAAAGTCCTCAAGTTACTTGTAATATGTTTCAATGTTTATCGTTTACAATTTATAACACCTCACAAACACGTTACCTCATGCAGGCAACTTGGTGGCCAAAACATTGAACCCTTTCCCACATACAACAAATCTACAGCAGAAGACTTTGAAAACAAAACTACAAAATATGGAAACTCTATTAATGATAGAATATTCATTGTGGCATATGGATACATTGATTATTGTTTTCAAAAGGCATCTGCTACAGAGGCATAAGAAAGCATGTACATTTAGGAAACCCTTTCCCTCATACGACAATACTGCAGCAGACGACTGAACATATTTGGTCAAATAGTAGAAAATCTCTATATTTGAATGGATAACCTATGACCTAAAGTGGAAAACAATGTGGAAAAAGGAGAAATTGCTCAAAACAAGCAATACCTTCCTTTGTCACTTTGTTTTCAAAAAGCTGTCTGCTGCAGAAGCATTAGAAAGCGTTTTCATTTGGGAAAGGGTTAAGAAAAGAAGCTAATCTATTAAACAATTTTCCACTCCCCTAGTTTGTTTCCCAAGAAAGCTCATGGTGTCACCTTATTATTGACAGCGTTACAAGATGCTTAACCCTTTCCCACATACAACAAATCTGCAGCAGATAACTTTGAAAACAAATTTTAAACTCCCTTTAATTGAAGGTACATGTACAATCAATGAACAGAGTTGAAAACATGGTGACTAAAGGTGCTTGTTTTGAGCAATTTCTTCTTTTGTCAACATTTTTTTTAAAAAGCTGTCTGTTACAGAGGCATCAGAAAGCGTGTATATGAAGTAAGGGTTAATTAAGTTACAATCAAGTTCAATTTTGGCCAACTATGCTGCTTGTGACAGTTCTGTTTTTTCTGTGTTAAGAATTTACTGAGCTATAATTACTACAAAAGAAGAAAGAACATATAGTTGCTTGATCACTGGTAAAAATATAATACTTCAACTCACTTTGTTGTTGTTTCACTTTTTAAGTTTTCTTTAATAATCCTTTCACCTGATTAATACCATGTTTCAAACCTTTGAGAATGAACAATTTTTCTTCTTTTCTTAATGTTTTCAGCTCTGTGTCACAATATGCTTTACCATAGGTTACATTTTTTTCTTCAGATGATTTCAAAGAATATGACTAAAATGTCTTAACAAGTTTTGTGGTTAATAGTTAAGTTTGATGTTGCATGTCTTTATTGCTATTAATATGTTTCAACTATTTTCCAATCTATTGTTTGAGTACTCCTTTTGCTTGCTTTAATATTTATAATTAATTCAGTGTTGTAAGGCAGGGAAGTCACTTCCTTGTTGCCTGTCTGTCAAGCTTTGCATTAATTATTCATAAGTTGCAACATTTATACCTTGTGGTCAGGAGAGTATTATATATGATTACATGAAACGTAACTCTTCCTTTCTAAGTGTTGGAGTTATCTCTCTTTTTCTTTTTCTTTTTAGTTGGGCCATTAACTTGGTTTTTGTTTTTGTTCTCTTCAAAATTGCAACAATTAAGTCATGTTATAGCTTGTCATCAGGAGAAGGGAACAATACAAGCTAAATAACTCTAGCCTGCTTATTTTTGTTATCTCAGTTTCATTTTTAGCTCCACTGGCTGTTTTGCCTTATATGTCTTTAGTAAAAACTTCAAAAAAATTCTCCTCCAAAATTATAAGATAGACTTTCAAATAATATTGTAGAAATGTAGATTTTCAAATAATTCTGTAGAAATGTATTCTACCAATATAGAGATACATGATAGTACAAATCGCTTAAATTTAATTTTAAAAAACATAAGTTCTTTTTGCAGCTTTTATGAATCAGAGACTTGTACTAGCTTTAAATGCATTGTATATCAATTTTAACTGATTAAACTAATGTCAATAAATCACTTATTGATTAACAGAATCAATTCAAACATTTTATGATTAGTTTGCCATTGCTATTGAAGATGAGTGATCAAAACTTGCTTTAACCCTTACCCACATACAACAAATCTACAGCAGAAGACTTTTGGCAAAACTATAGAAACTCTCTATAAATGAAAGATTAATTATTGAATCGAGTTGAAAACATTGTGGCCAAAGGAGAAGCAAAGAACAATAATTATTGCTTGTTTTGAGCAATTTCTTCTTTTGCCAGAATGTTTTCAAAAGTCGTCTGCTGCAGGTGTGTCAGAAAGCATCTACAAGTGAGAAAGGGTTATACATTATTTTGATGTCTTAGTAACTGACAACATTTGACATGTGTAGACACTTTTTGATGCCTCTGCAGCAGACAAATTTTGAAGAAAAAAATTGCAAAAAGGAGAAACTGCTGATATTGAGCAATTTTGCCTTTTACCACAATGTTTTCAACTGTTTTAAGTGATTAAATTTAACCTATAAAAGACCTGCTGAAATGTTGCTTAGATGTTTTCAAAGTTGTCTGCTGCTTACTAATTGTGATGGGTTAAATGCTTCAAATTTGGCTGGTAAAAAGATATTCTTAATGCATTAATAAACGGTAATGATTCAAGCAAAGGCACATTCATGTGGTGATTATTATTATGGCTACTTTTAGGAGAGACGTAAACATGAATTCATATGAAAAACTTGAATTGAGGCCCCTTTCCTTTAGTTACAATCTTAAACCTTTCACCCTTTCCCTCATATAGACGCTTTCTGACGCCTCTGCAGCAGACAGCTTTTTGAAAACATAGTGACAAAAGAAGAAATTGCACAAAACGTGCAACTTCTCCTTTTGCCACAATGTTTCCCACTTTAAGTCATAGGTTATCCATTCAATTATAGATATTTGCTATTTTTTGACAAAATATGTTCAAGGTCGTCTGCTGCAGAATTGTTGTATGGGGGGAAAGCGTTAAAAAGGACAAACTGTATGTATAGATACCTTTTCACTAATTTTGGCTCATTTTCTCAATATTTTGTATTCTGTCTCTATTCCGTATCTCATACAGAAAACATTATCTGGAAAGGAGAAATTGCTTTAAACAAATCTTTCACCTTTTCGCACAATATTTTCGATTCGGTAGCATTAACAACATTCCATTATCACGGATGTTTTTATTACATTCTACTTTTTCAGATGAGTACCCAAAAGAGCCCTCTTTGGTCCTCATAGTAAAATGGGGTGGGGAGTTGACCCCTGCAGGAAAGTTTCAGGCGGAAGATTTTAACCATTTAGGGAAGGCATTCAGGACGCTATACCCCGGAGGCCAAGGTTAGTTATTTATTCTATCTTGAAATGTTTAGGAGGGAATCTGCCGTGGGCGAGTGATAAGATGGGGATTTGGAACCAGATGTCCCCATGGCAGAGTGCCCTTGGGCAAGGCACATTTCCTAGCCTAGTTTGTTTACCCAGGTATCATGAATTAGTGCAAGATTTTCACTGCTAACAAAGCTTATTTCCCAAAAATTAAGTTTGTGTCGCAATCATTGGTAGGTTGACACACAGGGTAACTTCCAGTTTTATGTCTGTTGTCTCTCTATCTATCACACTCTGCCACATTGGTAGCAGACAGATGTTCCTTTGAACACATTTGTCATTGGGCCAAATTATTATCTTGGCACACTCTACCTTGTACATTGTCTGTTGTCTGTCAATATTATGCTTAAAACTACACAAATAGCCCAATTAACTAAAAACTAATAACACACAAATGTTCCCTTGGTGGATGACTAATAAACTTGTTCAAACCATTTGACTCGTGAGTGTTACAGGGCATGGCCTTCTTGCTATATGATTTTATTGATATAATCATTTCCCACATGCAATAAATCTGCAGCAGAAGACTTTGAATACATTTAATCAACAATATGGAAACTCTTTACAAAATAATTTAAATTCAGTTGAAAACAGTGTGACAAAAGAAGAAATTGCTTATCATGATCAAATAAACCCTTAACCACTGTAGAGGCCTCAAAAAGCACCTGATGTGGGAAAGGGATAAATGATATTTTCTTTTTCTAAATATTATTATAAAATGTTACAGGAGAGTTTGAGACCCCAGGGCTTGGTTTTCTTCGTCTTCACAGTACATTCCGACATGATTTGAAAATCTATGCCTCAGATGAAGGGAGAGTTCAAATGACAGCGGCTGCCTTCACTAAGGTAACTATTTATTTTGCTCCCGGCATAACATCACCGGGTTGTCCAGAGGAAGAGTTTAGTCTGAACTTATTATTTTACAACAATTACGAAAAAGCTTTCATCTTATATTAAATACGCTGAATGACTGCTTCTTGGAAACTTGACCGTTTGTTTGGAAAACTCCCAAAGGCCGAACCTGCTCATCACAAGGATTTGAACTCGGGACCTTTGGTATGGGAGGCTGTCACTCTACAACAGCACTACTGTGTTCCAGGGCAATAGATAAGGAAGAGTAAACAAGTCTTACTTCCATATGATGTATCTGTTAGCACTCATTGAAACCTATGTTGTGGCTACTCAAAAGATTCCTCACACTGAGGTGATTTGTTTGGTCACCCACAACATAGGTTATGTAGGTCAAATAAGGATTTTAGAATGTTAAACGGAACGCCGCTTATCTGGAGCTCTGGGTTGTGTGTCCATGCTTGTGTTTGTGTCCTGGCTAATTCAACTGATGACTGGAATTCATGGAAACCTAATGGATAGCTGCAGTACAAGAGGAGATGCGCATATTCAGCTAATAATCAATTTAACAGTTTTAGACAAAGTTCTTGAAACTTTACAATCCATTTGGAGAGCATCAGTTTGAATTGACTGATTTTCTTGTTATATTTTTGCCCCATGGAGATGAGGGATTGGTTTGGCGTTGTCCTTCTGTTTTGTCCGAAACCATATCTAGGGCATGATTGGATGGAATTGATATATAGAGGATATTTGTTTGTTTTGAGTGGATATGGAATATATCTCACTGAGAAGTGATACAATTGAATATTTTCACGAGTGCGTAGCGCGAGTGAAAATGTTATAATTGTATCACTTCGAGTTGAAATATATTCCATATACACTAAAAACAAACAAATTTTCTTTTTATTTAATGACAATGCATTGAATACGAAAAAATAATATACCCATTATGTATACCTTGTATGTAACGTGTGTAGTATAACTTTACAGAATGCTAGGAAACATCAGCGGTTTGACGTCATAACATAGTAAATATGACGTCATACCTATATCACTCACAGTGTGGGTAATATGGATTATATCTCACTGATAGAAATCAGTATCTCATCGTTTAGCATTAAATAAATAGAGATTATTCAACTTATTTTTTCAAAGGTATGATTATATTTCACGAGCCGTCGCATGAATGGGAGTGACTCCTCCCATTCACAAGACGGCGAGTGAAATATTCTAATCTTTGAAAAAATAAGTTGAATAATC
>JAUELF010172620.1:0-14639 GCA_031471495.1 Clinocardium nuttallii | reverse complement strand
TATTTCGTGTCCGCTCCATATCTCCAAGACGGCTTGAAGGATTTTCATGAAACTTGGGTCACATGTTCACCTCATCATGACCATGTGTCGACGATACCGGTTTAAGGTCAAGGTCACGCTTGAATGACAAACTGCAATGGGGAGACATATGTTGTTTTTTTTAAACAATCTAGTTTCAAAATGAGTTCAAGTAGAACTCATACTGTTTTACTGACAATCCGGATGTTACAAATGCAAATGTTTATAATGAAGACGTATTATCGTTACGCAAATGAATAAATATCAAAAAGGAAAATGACAGAAATGATAGGTAATGATAGTTTGACTCGTCACAAATATAGTTCGGTAAATTATGGAATTATTTCATTGGAAGTACTTTATGAAGGGCAAGTCGATTATTTGTTGTACCTTTCAATTTTGTTTCATGGATTTAAAATCTTGGAAATATTATTAAGTTGAATATAATCTTAACCAGATGATGATTTTAGTGGATTAACATTTTAGTTAGGACGGTTGTTCTCGCAAATAACTTCTAATCACAGCACTGATCGTGCTAACACGAGGGGCTTACTGCAGATCACGGAGAATGATTTGCCGATTACAAAAGTGATATATATTTAACCGAAATATATCCCACCTATACTCATATTATGATGCATTTGTAGATTTGATCCTTGGTTTTTCGAGCGAAATTTGGAATTCTCAACGTCGAAAGAATGAAAAGAATGAATCCTGAATACTTTTGTAAAGTAGTCGTGAGTGTTTCAATATATTTTCTATTTTGACTGATACACTTTCGATTTTAATAATATTTCATGTTTGTTGTAATTCATTATATATTTTGTTGTATTGTATATATAACTATGATTTGGTATTTGATTAGAAAGTATGTAGATAACATCAATGAAATATGTCATTGTCATATCATTTTTTTGATAATAAACATAAAGGTTTTTTATTGTCCCAGTTCGGAATGGGCTAACAACTTTCATTATACAGACAACATATGCTACCTTAAAAGCGAATAACATTAGGAATTATGGAGTAGTTTTACATCATGCATTCAACTTTGTATCACAATGCACTTTCAATATGTCAGATTGAACATAATTACCGTGTAATGTCATGGCAGTCAATTGTTTATTACGAACCCGACGAAACTACGTTTTCAGTAACATCCAGTAAATATTGAGAGCACGAATACCTACCATTCATACATAACACATCGTATGTTTCATTACATGTTCCCCATGAAAGAACACCGTCATATAACAAACATCTCTCTGCAAAGGGTTTAGATCCGACGTCGATGGATATGTCAACTAAAAAATTAACACATCAAACATTACAATGGCTTAAATCAAATGACTGTCAATTCCAAAAAGATTAAAATGGAAGTCAAGCTTATGAAAATACATTAACCTTTTAATGCCAGAGTATTTACAATTATAAGACCAAACATCCTTCAAAACATTATTGCTTTCAAATTGTTTAAGCCATTAAAATTCTAACCGTGGAAACATATTTGGATGAATGCCATATCATTTGTTTTCTGTCATATTTTGAATATAAAATACCATTAATATAAAGTAGATACGTTTGGGCCAAACGTAGTGCATTAATTATAAATCATATACAATGTGTATTTTACTTTAATTGTATCGTCATTTGACCATTAGTCGGTAAAACTTTCTTCCGGACAATTTTGTTTCGGCAATTTGATCATGACAAAGAACATACCATCGGTACAGTATTCACTCTGTTTTTATTTCCAGAATTTCTGACCCACGACTAATTCGGTGTAGTCGCCAAATAATATTCATTAATTTCCATGTGTCGAATTAATTCTGGTCAGCGTCTCTTCAATTACTAATAAATAACCCTTCCTACACAAAGAGATAAACAATATGTTTAGTTACCAATTGTGTAGACAGAAAGATCATTCAATCCACCACACGCAAAGCCACTGTCGGCACACTGTTTATCACAACCCCATCGTGTCCGTATAACATTGGTTAGATCGGTGTCAACACAAAGGCATGTCGTTGGTTCTAACTTCAGGTGAAAGAGCATCCATTGTCATGTTATTTGAAAACCGTATTGAAAAGGTATTCATAGGCATCGTATACAATGGCACATTGAAGGATGCATGCATAGACATTGTATTATTAAAGTCAAGACTCTAAAGTCACTTTATGAAATCAGTTAACCAACTTCCTGTGGGTTTACATGTATTATGGAGACTTGACACATCTTTCTCTAAAGGTGCGTTTGAAATATGGAAAGTGATTGCATCGTTGCCTTGAGAGAACATTATAATCTATATATATTAACAGTTAACATCATTTTGATAGACAGTTATCAACAAGCTTATAATCAAATGTTTTTCTGTTTTAAAGTGATTTAGTTTTCTAATATAAGTCGTAGTGTCGTATGTCGATTGTCTAAACAATTATGCTTTGAAAAAGTCAATATAATCATGTTCTGTTAATATATGAATACGGCGACAATGACCGATGACTCTAAATACTGCACTCGAAGAATCAATATACAAGGTACTTTCAATATAATGTTTCGTTTTGTGTGTTTTAAATACTTTGAGCATTTATAAAATTAAGGATTGTTTTAAATTGTACTGATAAATTAACATTTACGATTTATAGCACAAATATTGTCGTTTGCAATGCTTGCAAATGTCGTTGAAAAATATGACTTTACGAACCGCCATTTGTTTCCCAAGTTTGTTTCGACTCGAATTTGAATCGTCGACACAATTAAGTGTAACGCTTTTCCTAAAAGTGGATTTCATAAATAAATATAAATCTGAATATTTGGGTTCTTAATACGATTGAGATGCCGTTTTGACCTCACAGTATGTTCAGTAAAGCGAACATATATCAGTCTGTTTTTGCGTGAAAAAATCTTCACATCTGAGAATGACAAAAATAGTTAAAAGACCTAACTTGAAAACAATCATTTGCTCATTTAACCTAGCAATTATTAAACCCCCTTCATAGCGTTGGTATGCAGCACATTAGCAGCACGTGAACAAAATCATTTGCGTGAAATATCTTACCTTGCTAAATGGACAGATATTGCATCCTTTTTCACATGGAAAATTGCGGGAAATACATCAAAGTAAACAATAAAAATAGAAGGGAAATAAGTAAAGTATACACTAAATCTTTGTTATAACGAATGACAAACTTCAATATACATTGAACTTGTTTCACAGCTACGGCACTTATCAAATGATACACAGAGATGCAAAAACATTAACGTCTTTCTGATGTTACTTAATTAGGTAATCCAATTAATTAATCATTTTACTTACACCTAGTCCGAACGTCGTGGAATTCATACATGCGCTCCTGCAGAATCCGGGTCCAAGCAAGGTATCTGTTGGTTTGTAGTCGACTATCCTTCCAGTAATGTCGCTATCTCTGACACAACCTAGGTGTTACAAAATACTACCAACGTAACAGCAAGGTTTACGTTAAAAAGAACCAACATGTATGTGCTTTACACAGTTGTGTGTATGTTAAACTGTAAACAGACCAGTGTATTAGATAAAATGTATGGTGTAGATGAATGAGGTAGATGAGATACCTTCGTGAAGTAAAGTATATTATCCACCTAGGAAAGTCGCTGTTCCACTTTTGAAAGTCAACACCTACTCCACTTAAGTAACCTCCACATAGGATTGGGTTAAACTTTTAAGCCTTCACAAATCGTAACAAAGACATATTGTGCCACACATAGGTATATATTCCCACCTAAGAAATGCACTGCTCCACTCAGGAAAGTTAACACCTAACACCTTCTCCACATAGGATTTAGTTAAAGCCATATTGATTCGGACACAGCACATCGTCACATAGACCCGACACATAGACATATATATTCTTATTTGGGCATTGTTCATCATAAACGCATAAAGCAAGAAGCCATAGGAAATAACTCAATTCTACTTCCCTTTCAACGTATGTTACTACAACCATCACAGTCTCACAAAGTGCACACATGTACCCATACCTACAAGCTGGACGGTAAAGAAATAACAACCTATTTTCTACAATTTGTATAAAACATTACAGCATAGTTTAAATAAACTATTCAATAAGTTACAAAATGAAAAATACATAGAAACAGCAATTACATTCTCATAAATACAAAGTCTTTACTTACACTTTTTCCAGCTTATAGTTCTCTTAAATCACAACCTCTCTTCTCACCTACACAATCAGAACTGACCACTGGTCACTACACACATATACACATGTACAAATCTTCTATACACATACCACTTAATTTTAACATCATTCTGTGACAATAAAAGGTATGGTGTAGATGTGGTACAACGGAAATGAGGTAGATGAGAAACCTTCAGGACCTTTCGTTACAATGTATTCATTTGATAAGCAAGCGGCTCAACATGGTACGATTAGCTTTGGCAGGACCCGTTCGTACCGTAGAAGAGATTGGCAACTTCAAAAGTTCAGAAGTAGAATACCTACTACTCGGAAGTCACCTCTTGTTTCTGTCTTCAAAGATGTCTGGCTAAATTTGAGTACTCTGACATTTAGAATGCCGTCTCTTTTACTTTTTAGAAGCCTTTCATTTATAAGCTTAATTTTAAAGCTGTTTTAGATGTTGAATACGAATGCTATTGTCACATGAATAACTTTACTTGTTGGTAACATTGTTCGTTAACATACTCGTTAACATACTAGGAAATACCAAAAGTGTTACGCAATAAGGAAATAAGAACCGGAAGTATGCCATTTAAGATGGCCGCAATATATTGAACTTATTTCGTATATATATATATCGAAGGTAACACGCGTCGCTTTGAGTACTGATAAATCATTTGCATGGTTTTGAATTATAAATCAAGGAACTATGTTTTACAAGATAGTTGCAAATTACGTCGCTTTTGTTTGCCTCTAAAACGACACCGGCACTTCTAATACTTATCAATAATATGTGTCTGTCTTTGCTGACAATGCAGAGTAGTAAATATAAACATGACCAACAGTTACGTTCATGTATTGCTATGTTATAGTTAGGTCACTGGTTTTACTAACTGTCAGAAGAAAGTTAAAACGGCTATGACATAATTCTAAACATTTCAGAGATAGTTCAAATTGCAAAAGGATGAAAAACTTACGACCTTCATTCGTCCGAAATATCGTTTAGTTGGTTTTCCTATCACTCATGTTAACGGGTGTTGTGTCGTACGTTTTATACATACTAAATAAACACCAATGAGATATTCTGTTTATCGCATTTAAGTGATTTGTAAGGCGTATTTCTAAAAAATAATACATAACGTTTAGCATATTTTTACATGAAAATGTTTCGGTTGGGCGCCAGAGTGGTTAACATTCTATAACGTCAAACCGCTGACGTGACGTCATTTCCATAGTTTGGTTTCCTCATTAAAACAATACTTGAACGTAAGACTGGAAACCAAACTGCTTATGTCATATGATATTTAAGTAAAGGGATGTTTACACTCCAAGAGAGGGTTGTATGTGATAAATCCTGTTAAACCGTGTTAACCGTGTATTTGAAGCAGTGAAGGTTATCACGTAATACTTTACACTCTGTTTAATCATATATATGTATGTGAGTGAGTAAAAGCTTGCAGTAACGAAACACTTGTTTTATTATATGTAAATGCAGGATAACGTTCACACGTGAACATCAAAAGAGCATTTTCAATCTCAACCAACGTAGCAACCCGTGAAACAAGGTTGGTGCTTAGATGAAGAAAACACTTACTGAAAACACTTATCCTTATATACATGATAGTCGTGACATGTTTCAATTGCCACGTGCAACCTACTGTCACCTTCAAGTGGAGTGCATTTGTTACCAAATTAAATAAACGTCACTCAGATAATTATGGATTAAACTCATATTACCAATATATTGAAACACTTGGAAATCTTGTGCATAGCCTATCCAAGCTTGTTCGCCTTCATATAACATGTCTTCTTCCATATGCAAAACGAATCCGTCTTCTTTAACTGTAACGGCAGGCGAAGCAAGCATTAATCGGTTCTTTATAATATCCCAGTTTGCTACATTATTTACAACTTTGTACTCGGTGGCAACTGAAATGATAAAATAATGCGGATTTCAAAACATACAACCATCAAGCCATTAGTCCGCAGTGAAAGATTGAAAGTTTGGACTGTGGCCATGCTAAACAAACAATGTTGTGGACGATATATCCACGAATTAAAAAATCATGTTATAGACGATGCCGTTTCTGATGATTGCAGACATTGGTGCAGTGGTTCGAATCCGGTGATGAACCGGTTCTGTATTTAGGATTGTTGCAAGTTGTTGAAACGTTGCAAGTTCTGGCTAATCACTTGGAAGCAGTGATCGAGTTTGATTCAAACAATCTGAAAGCTTGTTTCGTTCACATCTGAATACTAAACATCTGAAGATTTAATAACTGTTTGCTGTATCACCATTTGGTAAGATAACGGTTACTGAAGAGCAGTATCGTTACACACATAATTACACCAAATTCGCTATTGAACGGACCAATCTGAACTAATTAGTTTCTATATAAATTATATAATATCCTTCGGTCTACGTTCACGCATAGAAACCCAGACCCGTTACTTGATCAATGCATCAGCACTCGGATCAGTAAGTTGTTAAACTATGGCAAAGCTCGGACCAGTCATTTTGCCAATACAGCATACCATGAACCATTAACTTAGAAAGGTGGTTTTTTATTCATAACAATATAATATAAGTGCCGTTATATGCAATGCGATTTTATTCGGAACTTTATGTCGCAGGAATTGACATTGTAATCTTAATGACATGTCCGGGTTAGTTTTGTTTACGTTATATTGGCAGTATGGAATGGTGGGGCTACACTTCGTGTACGTTTTCAGAAGGTACTTTTGGGTGTCTATAATACTTTTCCAACACAACACTTTTGATTTGTAGATAAACGTTTTATTCCACAAAAGAAATCTGCTGTATTGAAAATCGTATGTCCACACAAAAGTACCTAATTTCTGATAAATCAAGTCGGACGTCATACGTTTTTACTATATTTTACAGACTTGAGGCACCGTATGAAAACGCGGCATTCAGATGTATACACATATGTTCCAACGTATATACTCTAACATGATTTAAATATGTGTCTGTGTGTCCACCAATGAACTGCACAACCGTATCTGTTTTATATCGTTGTCTATTTTATGTCGCTAGGTTCTTTGACAGCGACGTCAAAACCACTACAAGCCCCGTGGCTAAATCTACGCGTACTGGTGACGTACTCGTAGACATGTGACATCCATACATCAGCATAGCACTATGGAAATACTGTATTTGGTGCAGTTACAGAGCAGTCATTTGGGCAAACTTCAGTCAGAATTGATATTGGTGCGCTCTTTTATGAGTTTTTATTTTGACACAATTTCAGTAGAACGGTCAAAGTTTAATATGTCAGATCCGATTGGTGTTGTTGTAACGTTTTCAAAGATACACATTTTAATAAAATATTCCAAAACTGACTAAGTCAGCTATGGAATTAAAAGTGTGAAGTCACATTACATATTGTTGTATAGTCGACCAGAATGAAAATGCCGTCTACTGTGTGTATATACAAGTTAACAATGTACGCATATGGCACAAGTCTCCCCAAATCGTCATACGAGGCCTCTATTGCATCAGCTGAGAACAGGAATAACCACGCTACCGTATTGCAAGCAGTTCAAACACAAACATGACTCGTTATAAATATAAGTATTCGCTTTAGAAAAGGAGTATCTCTGAAACCGACACTACTGCAAAGATTATAACTTCAATAGCCTATATTTGTCTTTTTCGCCAGACGTCTTTGAATGGGGAAAAATGCAGCAAAACGGCACATCATATAGCCGATTAACAGCAAATCGTTATTAGCTGATATGGACGGTTGGAATTCACTATGTTTTGGTTTAACGGAAGTTTATAACAACTGTACAATAATCCATTTAAGTGAAAACCATCCTTGACTAAATTATTTACATATGATGGAAAAGACCATTCTTCGCATCCCTTCTCAGGATCCAAATTGATACGGCTTTTTACAGAAGATGTTTTAACCTTCTTCGACTAAATAACGAAAAGCGCAAATCATGATCTGATGCATTTATGCGCAGGATTGTCTGAATCTACATGGCTTGCCAATATTATGATGTTGGTTTCCACGTGTAACGCTCATTCCTTTAATTCACGCTACCGTTACATCAAATAATCAGTACTATTTGTTTTTGTGTTGTTTTTACACACGTTGATCTCCAGAGTTTTCAACTGTCGATTTTATTATGAAAAATTTAACTTGATTCTTTGTATTGGGAGACATTGTGGCCAAGCCATACGTCCTACTATGTTTGTATTTTTTATTTGTTTAGTTTAGTTTTAACATATTTTATTTCTAAATGTAATAGTTGCAAACGCACATATGTTTACACAGTAAAACAATGAAATATTGATAAAAGGGTTTGGACACAAGTTATACAGTTGATGCTTATGTGTGAAGCATTATTGTTTAACCCTCATGTTGTTAGTTGTGTTGAGAATCACACCAGAGGACACGAAATACATTATAAGAGAAGTAATTTTATTTTCAGCATGTGTTCAGGTGGATAAGGGTTCGGAAAGCATAATAACTAGTTAATGATGTCAAGAGTTTACAACAGCCGTTGTAAAGCTTTTCCGCATAAACTTTCTGACACTTCTGCATCAGATGAATTTGGAACACATTATGGCAAGACGAGACTTCTTTGATAATTAGCAATTTCTCCATTTGCCAGAGACCAAAATTATTGTGGGATCTTCCTGAAAAGTCCACAATATTTGTTTCAATGAGTGCTACATAGCTAAAGATAAAGGGTATGGTCCTCGTTTTTGAATCCTTTTTTTACACTCAAGCACTATGTAGTGGGTACTAAAGATATTGTCTCCTTTGGGGGTAGCAACAACATAGTCTTCGGTTGGGAGATACTCTGGTGAAAGCCCATTTTACTTCTTCCCCATTGAGTCATCTGATGCTATGCATATAGTTTAGCAAAAATAACCATCAATTACTTAATAAGTAAAATATCGTTTAAATGTAAGGAAAAGCTCTTTAAATAGTGATTAACGAGCGAGACTATATTTTTCAGAAGCGCTTTGTAAACGTGCACAGTTTATGTGTTTTAGTGACTGCATAAAGCCTACTAAAATGACAGCAATTCCATGTAAAAAGGAGTCAGCTGTGACCCAGAAATTATGTTGAGCGTTCCCGGTTCGATCCCACTACTATGCGGACGTCGTGCAGACATTGGGTAATTCATATTGCCCAGCACAGTGCATGTTTATCGCCACAGCCATGAAAACGTATTATTAAGCGTTGATAAAATCTGTTGTTCAAACCCACGTTGAACATCATTACAAAACTAAAAATATAACTATCGACAACGTAGCCTGCATGCTTCTGATCGCCAGTAGTGCGGTTTTGATCCTCAAAGGGACTGCCGTCGTTATTAACAGGTTTGATACAAAGATTTAAGTCTGAAAGTAAACCAACTTGCACGTACATCTTTCATATATAGTTTAGTGTATTAATTCAACGAACCATTTGACAACAAGTTACAAGTTACAAAAATCCAAACATTAAACATACAAGAAATTACACGTCAAACATGGCAGTATGTCATTTTTAAAAAAAAAGAAACAAACACATCATATCTAGCACCACATGCACGCGCTATCAGAGCATAATTCATGTTCTTGAACTCCGACCCATTTGGTTTGCTTTCTCAAAAGGCTAAGGTCTGAAAGAAGATGACGCGTCTTCCTACCATAAGCCTACATAGTTTTATCATCAAAATCAATCCTGCATCCGTGATCTTAGTGCATCCAGAAAGATATGTATTGTATATCATGTGATTGTTCATTTCCTGTGATTTTTCCTTTCCTGTGATTGTTTAACAATGTCCGTTTGAATGCAGTAAATGTCAAAATGACGTTGTATCGTATAAATAGTTGCTTTAAGACAAAGACTGTTTCACCCTGACGCATTCGTATGAGCATGTTACAACAACAACTTCCCGTATTTACAAACATATAGTCTCTTTACCCTTTCTTACATACCAACAAACTGCAACAGACGACTTTGAAAGCATATTGGCAAAACGACGCAATATCTCTATACACGAAAGTTAATTATTGATCAAAATGATCATAAATAATTTCTCCTTTTACCACAATGATTTCAAAAGCCGTCTACTTGATAGGCGTTCGTAAAGCGTCTTTATATTGGAAATATTAACGCCAGAAACTATTTCTCCGTGACGCTTCTTTATAAGCCATTTCTGTGTGTTAACATATCGTTCATTATTTCTTGTTAATACAATTTCGACAGTTTTTGTTTGTCGAACGTATGTCATTGTTTTTCCACATGCACAGTGTCAGAATGGCTGTTTACTTGTTCAATTTTACAAATGACGTTTGATCCATTTGCATCTGATGATGTTCAAAACAGTGTGGGAAAAGGGAATGTCTCAAAACGAGCAATTTCTTCTTCACACAGAATGTTTTATGTCCGTATCAAAATAAATATTAAATTTTCAAGATGAGCAAATATATTAAAATGGCTTTAAACCTCATCTTTCCTCCCCTACCCCTTCTTAGATGTATTTCAATGCATCACTAGCAAGCGACTTTTAAAACAAATAATGGCAAAAGGAGAAATTTATTGGTCTATCCATTTCATTTCTATCCAGGTTAAATTGAGAGATTTTCAGTAAAATGCCTGGATGAATTTAAATTTGTTTATTGTAGTTTTATCGTATGTTACAGAATGATGTATATAATACTAATTACACGTAAAGTACTCACCAGAAACAAATAAACATCCCAATAAGATCAACAAGTAAACCAGTTGCATTGTTATTACTAGTATAAACTGAAATCCTAAGTGAGTAATTCAACGGAAATAACATATATACATGTAAGAGACAAACAATCTATGAGTTACGCAACAAATCATCCATCCAGATACGCTCGTCCTTCGTTACATTAAACAAGTAAAAGTATATTGACTTCAGGCAAGTGATAACCCTTTTCCACATAAAAACATATGCATCAGATTACTTTGAAAACCATTGAAAGAAATTGTTCACCATAAGCATTTTCTCATTTCGTCACAATGATTTCAAAAGTCGTCTGCTACATATTTGACAGAGGGATGAGTAAATCGATATATTAATTAAGACAAACTTATCGGAACGTCTGGTGTCAACTACTTGATTTGCTTTTTGTTAAATCGCTTTGTTTAACTTTGTGTGCGCTTTATTGAACGCATATGTGACTGTTTCTATAATACAAACAATACGATACAATAAATGTTATTGCATAAAAACTACAAGTGTTATGGCAAGTTCAACGCTTTCCCTCATACGACACTTCTACAGCAGACGACTTTGAACATAGTTTGTCAAAATAATTAAAAAAAAATCTCTATAATTGAATGGATAATTTATGACTAAAAGTGGAAAACATTTTGGCAAAAGGAGAAATTGCTCGTTCACTGGCCGTTATATCATTTATCCTCACTGGTTCTCGCACGTTAATATAACGGAAATAGCCTTTACTAGCCGATGAATCTTATATCGTTACTGGTGCACGCACGTTCATATAACGGAAATAACCTTTACTGGCCGATATAGCATTTATCCTTACTGTTTCACGCACGTTCATATATGAATAAAAACACAAAACTACGCTTTTTCGAAAGGAAATTCCTTTTCTTGTTCTCTCTTGTACGCATTCAAATGTTGTAAAGGGGCTTTATTTCATAAATTGTCAGCAAAATATGTCGATGAATTAAAAAAGCAAATGTCCTGGGCCATATAGTAGGTAATGTACCTTGTCAATATATAGTCAAATGCTATGTTTAGATTTTAAACAAGACTGGCACCTATGGTTAATATAACAGACATAGTAAATATCTTATCCTAACAGGTTCACGAACGTTCACATAACGGGAATTGTTTTCACTAGCCGATAAATCGGTTATCCTTACTGGTTTATTCACGTTCAGTTAACAGAAATTACACTTTGCGAATTAAACGAAATTGAAGATGAATATTATTGTATACTAATTTGCCCATGCTTCAGATATCATAAGCTAAATATATACAAAAATATTATTACGATAAACCGGATATGCTTTACACAGCTATTAACTAGTACAAATTCAAAAAAGAGAAAGTACAATCTTGCAATGTATTGCATGAATTCTTTTGAATTAGAAATCAATCTTCGTTTCCATATGCACGCGTATATTTTACATTGTGTGTCAGTGGGAATGTCCTGGACAACTACGAAGGACATCCTCACTGACATGCTCGGTTCTGTGTGCGCGTGTGTATGTTATGTATATGTGTTAATAAGTACGTGTATACTTGCGCTGTGTGTCAGTGGGGTGTCCGGCTCAGTTACGAAGGATGTTCTGTGTGCGCGTGTGTTTTGTTATATTTTTGTATTAAAGGATACCGGAAAAGTCTATCTATGTATAGAACATTATCAAATTGAAACCGCCTACAACATCTTTATCTATAATCTAATTGAAATTGAAATGTGTTATTCTACGACTATATTTAACAATTGTCATTGTTGCATGTATGTTAAAATATTCTGTATATGACGATGAACATTGTGTTCAAGTCAGATGTAAGTACAGATTCTGTTCTGTTCTGTTCGGTTTTATTACCCAGGGTCATGGATTTGTACAGTTATAAACATATAACTGGAATTCTGTACAAATGGCAGAAAAACCAAAATAAACAAAACAAACTTGTTACAATAAGACGCTTTATTTAGAAAAGATGAATCAAAGTGTAAGTTTTATTATTATATCATGCTAACGGCATGTCCAATTGAATAAAACTATAGCCAGCAGTGATGAAATTATAAGAGCTCACATTTTGACATGTAAAGTTGAAAATTCTATCCTTAGATATAAAAGTTTTTGTAACAAAACCATAAGCTGGATTAAAATGTTAAAGAAGAAACACAAACCATCTGGCAGGCCAAATTTCAAAGTTATAGTCATTCTTACGTTTTCAATGTCTCTAGAAAGCAAAAAACAAGCCTGTTGTGACGTTTGAGTAGTAGCCATACTAACGTACTATTCGTATATGGTTGTTTATATTAACATAATTTGATCATCATGAACTGTTTATACACATCTTGTGTGAGATGTGGGTCCTGACCTGTATGCGCAATCATTTTTTGTTGTTTCTCTAATCATTTTATACGTTTTGAAAAAAAACGACATTTCTCAGTATCGCTGTTACAATCAAATGTGTATGCAGGACCAGATTCAGTATCATTAAAATCAGATCTAAATTCGCCAGCTCGTATACGTTTATAGGTCTGATTTCAATAGTAGGCTATACTCAGTCTCATGCAAGAACGGGAGGCAATTTCAAAACCGGGAAGCATGCGCGGCTGTATTTCCTATTTTTTTTAAATTGTTTTTAAAGTTGACTGCTGCAGATGTTTTGCATGTGGGAGGGTAGATATGCTCAGACTAACACACAAGACAATTTGAAAAAAAACACAGAACTATACTAGCAGTAGCAAACAAACTTTTGCGTTTTATTCAAAACTGGACTATAATGTTAAGCTTTATATTTATAAACAATGACATTCACAACCTTTCAAGTGAGGCTGATAGCAGAACCTTGACAACAAAATCTTCGTCGCTGTAGACTACTTAGATAAACAGTAAATGTTCTTGTTTTTTCATCTCCGCCAATCATTTATAAGAAATGTCTTAAAATGTGAGTTGATGAATCACACTAACATTTGAACAAATGCAACAACAAAAATATTTCATTTTACGAATTATATCCAATCAGAGCGTTGGCCATTGGCCTGTAAATCGTCCATGAAATGACATTCGGGAAAAAAAGCTATACTGAATTTGACCATAGAATTCTGCTATATATTTTATTCTTGACTGAAATATGTTAACTTATATCGAGCTGTGTTCGTTTTCATCATACATCATGAATACCAAAGTTCAAAGGTCATGCACTGGTAAATTTTGTCTAGTAATAGCAACTGTAGAGGTAGAAGTATTTCCTGTCATATAATGGAATGCATCACCCGTTTTACACAAGGGAGATAAAACCGTATTGACACACCCGTGCTGCGCGTTGTTTTATCTTGTCCCTTAACGTTCCATTCCCGTGTTCAGTGGCTTGTTTTCTTAAACACCGATAGGTAAAATACGAATCAAATATCAGTTGCTATATTAATGATTACACGTAGCTTAATTATATTTCACTGAAAACAGTGTTTGTCCGGTAAAGGTAATCCGCTGTAATGAATGCATGTATATTGTTTTATTGCGCATCGACAGCTAAGGTCATTTAGCACGCAATTAAATTTAATTATTCGTGATCCCTGGGTAAACAAACCAGTTCTAGGCTAGAAATTGTGCCTTGCCCAAGGGCACTCCACCATGACCGAATTTCCGCGACTGGGGATCGAACCAGAGACACACTGTTTCGAAATCCCCGACGCTAACCACTCGACCACAGCGGATTCCTAGTAAT
>JAUELF010172619.1:0-24724 GCA_031471495.1 Clinocardium nuttallii | reverse complement strand
TTTAACTGTTCTGAAGTAGGCCCTGATAGACGATGGCCCTGATAGGCGAGCTATATTGTCCTCCGACAACTCTTGTTTTAGTATGAAATATTATCATGTATTTTGAAGCTTCATGAATTGAGGAGATAATGTAGTATTGTTATTGTAGCAGATCTTTCCCGGCATGTTATCAAAACTCTTGCTAGATTATACTTTTGAAAAGGCAGGTTTGATCGGAATTGGTAAAAAAATGAAGGAAGAAATTTCAATTGAATAATTTTATTGTGTATCAACCATTTGTTATAAAAGCCCATTCATTTTTACGGGGAGTTGCAACACAATTCTTGCACTTTGCATTTTATTTTGAGGGGACCAGCATTCAAGAAGAGTGCATAAGTACAGCTAAAAGCATTGTTCACTTAAAATGACTAATAGTGTATGACTTGGCACCGGACACATACTTTTATGTCATCTGCATCACATAAAGGGTATTAACCTCATTTCCTTTGCTCTTTCATTTTGAACACATCTTGATGAAGACCAATTGATGGCTCAGCAGTGTTTCAGGCTCTTAAAAATATTGTAAGGACAAGAAAAATTGCACATGATTAGCTACTTCTTTTTGTACTATATTTTCCTCTCATATTGTAAATGAATGTATAGCATGATATATATATAATCACATAAAAGTTGAAAGGTAATGATGGAGAAACTATTTTAGTTATTCTTGGATAAATTCAAGAACTCTGAAGTGACAAATGAAGTCATTTCAAATAACATGAAAATCAGGATGATGCAGTCTGTTCATGGTCTTCGCTGTTCACATTAAGGACATGATCAAATGTCGCAATAACCAAAGGATTATGTTTTTAAGTACAACCATGCATTGTGGCTGCATTTATAATTTGAAATGGTAAATTACATGCTGGGAGACTGAGATGGTTTGTAATTGTATTATGGAATACAAGAACATTACACTTGCTAGCATCCATTAAAACATCACTCTTGTGATAGTAGCCTTTTTGCACCTCTATAGAAACTATTGAATTGAGAGAAAGTAATCCTTGCCTTAACAGTTATGTTAAATCTATTGATATATGAACATTTATGAATCTTTCAAGTTGAAATCATTCTCAAGGCAAAAACTGAATCTTGATTCATGAAAATGCGCTTATCTTGCAGTGAGAGAGAAAACAACTTGGATAGTAAAACATAATGCTCAGCATCATGAGAAATATAGAAATAAGCAGGAATTGGTGGAATTTTGAATGATGAATTGGGGAAACTAAAAGACCACACCATTTGGCAAGCTGAGAAAGATCTCAGCCTGCTCTATTGAATTGCATCACTAGACATTTTTAAAAGCATTTTTTTCTTATTTAACGCGTACCACCTTGGTGTATTTATAGAGTGTCCGCCTTGGTGGTGTATTGATAGAGTGTCAACCTCGGGTGCGGGAGATCACAGGTACAATGATCACTGGCCGGGTAGGCGCTCAGGGTTCTGGGGTTAGCATTACACCTGACTTACTTGTGTCTGGATAAATGGACCCATAGTATGTCTACCTTACCCTGAGTGAGGAAAGGTAGTGATATAACTGAAAACCTGTTGAATTGGCGTACCTTAAACACCATTCAAAACAAAACTGATATCTCAAGTGCTGTAGTGTCTCAATGGTTAAGCAGTTAAGGTAAATAGGGTAATATCAAAGATGTTAAAAATCATAGAACTTCAACCGTGGCTTAACCTTTTGGCATTCAAGGGATAGCATAATGAATGGATGCTGTTGTCAGGATAAATTTAACAGCAGTAAAGGCAATTTACCAAGGTAACAATGTGATATAACAAATACGGTTGAAAGCATTGTAAAACCCTGAACATTTATAGTAAAATAAAGAAATTTCTGCTTTTATCATTGTCTGTAACTATGTGAATCTTCTAAAAGAGACGATGAAATTGTCTTTGTGAAGTGAAACATGATTGTACAGTATTACTGTTTAGAGTTATAAATTGCCATACATACAATTTAGTGAGAAAGTCCTATTAATCAAGTACAAATTAGAACACAATCACATAAAACCAAATTAAATATCTTGTGTCTTCCCAGATAACTCAAAAAAAATAAATTTGTTAATTGGAAATTCAACAGAAATTAATAGGTTTCTGTAAAAACAAATTTAATTATTTCTCTGCTGATCTTTATTTGGTGGTAGAATTTAACGCTCGTTTTTTTCTCCTGGAAACTACTTTGAACTATAAACACAGTCAATTATGGAAGAGCGATATCTCTGGATGCTGTGACACAGACTGCGTACGGCAATGATCGTAACATTTGAAGTGAACAAGTCAGAGTAATGAAATCACGTAATGCAACATCTATCAGATATTTCTTTACAGGAGAGGACAGACTCTACTCTCTCTCATCCTTCTTTAAACTCATTACCTTATAGCCACTTTTGGATTTTAACAATCTCTTTTTTATTTGTTTCACAGTGCATAAGAGCTTGTGGACATGATATTAACCCTTTTCCACATACAGCTAATATGCAGCAGAAGATTTTAAAGACATCCAGGTAAAAATATTGAAAATCTCAATAAATGAAAGCAATGTCTCCTTCTGTCACAATTTTGGCAAAAAGTTTAATTTTGCAGATGTGTCGAAATGCATCTGCAGGTGGGAAAGAGTTATTATTAAGTACTGTATTTATACAAAGTTGAAATCATTTTGAGAAAAGGCTTTTACTTTTTATTTTAGAGAAATCATACCCATAATGATCTCAAAAGTTGTCTGCCAGCAGAGTCGCTTTAATTGAGACTGTTTCAGGGAAAAGCTGGAAGTTATTTTTGCAATGGCTGGACAATTTGGCATTTAACAAGAAGGAATAAATCACGAAGCTATTTTTCGATGACACTTTCCTTGTTTTGGTAAAGTATCTCTACTTATTCAGCATTCAGACGTACCAAAGAATCAAATTACCGATACTCGTGGAGATTTATTAGAAAATGGCGCTTCTATGATCTCGAGGAATTTTTCATGCCACAAACAATAACTAGTGTCATGGTGAAAAAGCAGAAATAATTGAGAGTATAAAAGAAGGAGTATTGAAAATTGATAGTAGTGGCAGACTAAGTGTGCTTTGATAAATTTCTCTTTCTACAATTGGGAGGGTACGGTACTATCTAATGGTCTATCTTGGATAAGTAATTCTTTCTCCAGCTTCCTTTCTGTTTCTTGAAAGCTTATTTTTACGTCAGCAAAATTAATGGATTTTCAGTGAAATTAATTGTTTTGGATTGTACAGAAGTCAAGAAAGATTTATGTAAATTCAATATAAAACTGTTTCAAAAGGCTGTTTATGCTATCTGAAGGTTAACTATATTTAAGTTGCAACTCTTATTATCTATCTATCTGTCTGTCTGTCTGTTTGTTATACTTCTTGTTCAGAGCATGACCTAGTGTGTAGGAAGATTGCACTGTGCAAGACTTGTTTTTATTTGTAGTTATTTGTCCAAGGAGAGCTTAGCATACTCTCTTTCAATTGCAGAAGCAGTGGTGTCCATAAGCAAAATGTTTATATTGTGCTTTTATTTACATTTATATCCCAACCCAGTCATTAACCCTCCCTTTCCCACATTAACACTTTCTCATGCCTCTGCAGCAGACAGCTTTTGAGAACATTGTGATAAAAGAAGAAATTTGCTCAATATAAGCAATTTCTCCTTTTGTCACAAGGTTTTCAACTGTTTACAGTAATTAAATTCGTCAGCTGCAGATGTGTTGTATTTTGGAAAAGGCTAATTTATGCTTTTCTGTTTCAACCTTGTTCATATCCAGATTATTTATAATTTCAATGTTCTCCTTTATCCACCATGTTTTCAAAGATGTATGCTACAGAAGTATCAAAGGCTGTTTGTATCAGGGCAATGGGTGTTAATTGTACATTCAAAATAGGCAGTAAAAAACTATTAGAGAATTTATAAAGATAAAAAACATTTTGTATATCAAAACTTTGAAGTACCAAGGATATGCAATATCTCACTCCTCTAACTGAAAACCATTAAGATCCTTAAGGTTATCTAACCAGGTCAGTTCAATGTTCCATTAAACCATTACCAAACTTGACATAAACCATCTTGTTTCATAGCAAATGGTTGCTTCTATACTAATGTCATGCTTATAAGTGATACACTGATAAACAATCAATTGATATATAATGCATATTTTGAACATTGTTACATTAGTTTTACAGAATATAAAGAATCTGAAATAATCAAACAAGACTGAAGGCATTATATAGTATCTAAAAATAATTAGATTCTGAGAAGAGAAAGAAAGACAAAGGACATGCATTTCATTCACTTAATACCTGCAACATCTTTTCACTAAATACCTGCAACATCTTTTGATTTCCATGTAACACCAACAACTTTTGAAAAAGTTGTCAGAATGTGTGAGCAGTGTCATTCCCACAATGATTCCTATTCTTGTATCAAAACTATACTTTCATTTGTCAATAATTCTCTTTATAGATTCCTCAAAACAGGAATAACAAGATCAACTCATTCTAGAATACAACAAATTATATTATAGTTAAATTTTGGTTGATAATTTCAGTCATGGTGAATACTGAGTCAGCCCATTGCTTGGCTTTTGCTTATGTTTAGTAAGAAGGGTTATATAATGGTTATGTAACATGGAAGGGGTTATATTCTGTACCTTGGTAATGTAATCATGGAAGAGACAGATCGACAGGTTACACTCTTCATGATACAGTTGATTGTTGACACAATAGGCAACTTCTGAAATTGAAAAACATCATGCAAAACACGATCTTTCTCCTTTACACTGTCTCAATGTACTGTAAATATAGCCTATCAGGTAATTTGTTAAGAGAAATAACTATACTTTGATTCCAATATTTTCTATCTAAAGATGGTACAAATTGAAATTGATGGCATTATACAGTAATGCTGGTTGACCTCTTACATACATTTTCCAGACTTCTCTGTCTTAGTTCTATGTCAAAATTGCAAGAGACAGGTTGAAATATGTTATATTTAAAGGCATTTCCTTAAAAACACTGCTAACACTTCATGAAAGATGTTTTACTATTATACATTTTTTGTTTAACAAAGACTAAGTCTCCAAATTATTTGTTTTCATTTTGATAAACTGAAAATGTTCTCTTCCTAAAGAAAGTGTTGTGGTTTCAGAAGCATTTAGATATGCCAATACTAACATAATAATCGCCAAAGATATACTTTAAAATGAGACAGTTAATGGACATGTAAAACAAATTGGGTTTCTCTGTATTTATCTGCTAGGGTTTGAAGATTAGGGGAGCCAACTGGAGTTTTGCTGGTTTCTGGTGCTATTAAAAAAGGCTTTTTTCCCATTACAGTTTAGCAAGTTTTGTATTTCATGTTATGTACATTTGTTAAATAAAAACAAAGTTGATAAGGTAACATCTTTCTGTCATAGAGTAATACATTGTATGATGATTTCCTTAAGATTATCTTAGACGTAGATGAAAGAAAAATGAAGGTATTTTTTGTTGATTTAATTCACATATTTCGTCATTCTTATATTACCGACTCAGTGGTGAAGTGGTAGAGCTGGAGCGTCAGAATATATATAATTATCTATATGAGGGAAAGGGTTAAGTGACCCTCTATCAGAATCCTTCAAGCCATGTTGATTGGTCGAAAAACATGGCCGCCACAGGGTGGGACTATTTTGCCTTTTATGGCTATAGTGAAAACTTAAAAAATCTTCTCTGACGAAAGTGTCAGGACAATTTTTAAATAATTTTGTAGAAATGTTTCTAAGGTGACACTCTATAAAATTCCTTTAAGCCAAGTTGATTGGTTGGAAACTGGTCGTCAGGGGGTGGATTTTTTATGGCTATTGTGGAAAAAAAGAATCAGGTGAGCGATCCAGGCCCATCATATGGCCCTCTTGTTTGTTTAAACCTTTACCACCACATGTAAACAACTTTTGATAACATTAAGGCAAAAGGAGAAGTACTGCTCACAATGAAATTGAGTATTTCTACTTTTGCTAAAGTGTTAACTATATCAAAGTAATCACACTTTTATTCATAGAGATTTTTCATATTTTAACTAGATGTTTTCAAAATTTTAACTGCTGCAGTTTTGTTATATGTTTTTTATATACTTCAACATCTGAAGACTATTGTAATAATTATTGGGGATAACGGAAATTGCTGTATTTCTCATTTTTCCGTACTGTTTTTCTATCTGTCTGAAGTGTTATGTCACCGGAATCTTGGTGGACACTCACAGTACAATCTATATAAAAACAACAACTCATTTGTTTCTACGGGCAATGTAATGCACCATGAAAAAAGACTGCTGGTCTAAGATTATTATGGTAATTGTCAGACTCACTTAACCTTTGTATTAAACAGATACTAACCCTTGTAGTTAATTCTCTGATTCGCCCTTCAGATAATCTAAACATGTTTGGCCCCAAAGGCAAATCATCCTATACCTCAACTACCTTGCTAATCCATGTTATATTTAAGTTATAGAATACGTACCAAAGAGCTAATGTACCAGAATTCAGTCCTTCCAAGACTCTCCCTCACATTAAAAGGGCACACTTTTGTAAACATTCTATGAGCTCTTCTTTCCATACTGTTCTCCCATTTAAAACTTAATTTCTTATAATATCATCTTAATGAGGCTAATAGCTCAGTGGAGCAGTTAACCCTAAATAGGCAGAATCTTTTAAATGGACTTTATAATCCAGCTTTGCATTTGGTAGTCTTTATCCAATTATAGGTTTGGACATCCAACATTATAGAGCCTGGGCAGACGGCACAAATGAGCCGATTGGCCTGATTCTATACTGGTGGCATCACAAAATAGGTTCCAGGAGGGTTCAATTGTAATCATTCATCTCTGCCTGATAATCTCTGAAGATTTTAACCCTTTCCCTCTTACAACAATTCTGCAGCAGACAACTTTGAACATATTTTGTCAAATAATAGAAAATCTCTATAATTGAATTGTAACCTATGACTAAAAGTGTAACACATTGTGGCAAAACGAGAAATTGCACGTTTAGTGCCATTTCTTCTTTTGTCACAATGTTTTCAATAAGCTGTCTGCTGCAGAGGCATCAGAAAGCATCTATATGAGGGAAAGGGTTAAACCTACAGTGTGGAATCATTAAGAAAATATTAATCACCAAAATACATCTGAACTACTCTCAGAAGCAGACTGCATGCATCTGAGAGTAACATTTTATAAACTATTCAGAAATACTAAAGTTATGGCCCTTTAGATAAAACAAATAAACTGAAAACTTTTTGCAACTCCAGATTCTCCAAAAGTACGTATCTTAAAGTAGTGAGAATATATCCGATTGTTTCCACTAACATGTTAAGGTATCCATGTAGGCTTTGTTTGGTGAATATAATATATCTACAAAAGTAATAGACATAGTTACAGCATACAATGATTCCACATTTCTCACAATTGTCGGACAAGTTGTCAGCTGCAGGTAAAACAAAATTGGTTTGATTTTCTGTTATCTTCACTCAAATGGAGGAAGAGGTAATTAAATGCTGTTCTCCAAGTTTGATTTTTCAATTGACAATTCTAGTTGACATTTTGCCCTTCTAATATGCAAATGTTCAAAGATCACAAACCCTGATAGACTGTTTACTCATGGACCAACTTGAAGAGAAAAAAAGTAATGCTTAGTCATTTAACTTTGCATAAAAATTTAATCGATGCTCAATTGTCTTAAAATTTGAAATTGATGTGCGTGTGCGATGGACTGACTTTTAACAAGTCTTTTAAGTAGACTCTTTTGGTTCTTTTCTTGTTAAATATGGTAGCCTGTACTAGGATTATTTTTTTGTTATGAATAATTTCTCCTTTTTTAAACCTTGTCTCAGATAAACCTTGAAATAAATATAAGGCAGTTATAATAAAGAACTACATGTATATAATATATATTCCTTATTATGGTTCAACAAAGATATTAAAAAATATTGATAGAACTTTCAGTGCTCAATAGCTAGCAAGTTTATGTGAACTGCATTGTTTCAAAAGATCTCTTAAAAGGTTGAAGACCTAAATCCTAGTTCTCACTGTCTCGGATTGGCGCTCCAGTACGTCCTGGATGGTGGTCCGGGAGAAACTGTGTCAAGCCGGAAAGACAACCATGGTGGCACCGTAGCAAGTCTGGATCATTCGGTGCGATCCGGCAGACCGTCCCGGACGTTTTAAATATATAGAGGATATTTGCATTCCGCCAGTTGAGGCCGGTAGACCCCCGTTTCATTATGGGTCACGGTTTATGCCGGATTATTCCGTGTTCTCAATGGTAACAGTCTGCGAAGTTATGGTCAGACAGGTTGTAGTTATAGTTAACCCCTGTTAAATTCTTGGTGTGTATAAAGTATTGTGTACAATTAGGTTCCCATCAGTGTAATTTGAGAACAAGATGATATGATCCAGACAAGCAGCAACATACTCGAGTTGGTGAACTGTCAGCTACAGTCTCAGTTCAAATACCAGTACTATCCAGTTACCACCGGATGTCACTGTGGCACCACTGGCGCAAGACCGGGTTCTACCAGGTTGGAACGACAGGGCCGTAACACGATTGTGGTCTCTTTGGCTGGCAACAGGACACAACCTGGGTCACTGCGGGATGGACAGGGAAATACGCTGGCGCAACACCGTAAATACACTGTGCCAAACCTGGGTAATCTGGGATCAAATAGAGGCATCCGGCTTCTAAACCAGGAGCACTCCGGGACAGTAACGGGAATGTGAGAATGCAATGGATTTTTCTGGCACAAAAGTATACCGGCTGGTCTTCACCGGGAGATAGAGGGACCTGAACTGAGACAGCGAGAATTAGGCTTAAGCAAAGACAAAACAAAGTCCCTGTGAAATTCAGTTAAATGTTCCTACAAGGATTGTAAATGGAATTTGTGTTAGAGACTTTCAATGTCTCAAATCATTTCCAAGTCGTAACATTCACTTATTCAGTCTGTATTCTCATTTAAATGTTTTCCTTCTTTGAGTGACTTTGAAACTGTTTTGTAAACTGAAATATTTATATTTCTATTGATATCCATTATTTGTTTATTGTAATTAAAGAAATAATGGGTGTGAAAAAACCCTACCGCACTCTTCGAAAACATTAGCTTCTGTTAAGCGATGCTTTTAAAAATCTAGTTACTTGAATGAAGAAAATTGTAATATGAACATTCTAAATACATACTTGTGAAGGTATTGTTTTCTATAATTGAAATTTTCAAGAGTTTATAGAATGATGATAGTGCTAGAACATATTTTAAACTAATTTGAAATGTGTCATTCTTGATATGTATAGATAAAGTTTTAAATCCTAGACTCCTCCCCCTCCTTCACTATTTCACTAAATACATTAACCACATGGAAGTTTCCTCAATTATATTTTACTGGTTTAAGGGAATTGATGAACCTTTTTTGAGCAATTTATTTCTCCTTTTCACACATAACTTAATTTAACCCTGTAAATCTGTAGTATACAACTTTGAAAATGTCAGCAAAAAAATATGGAAAATATCTGTAATTGTAGGTATTTTTACTGAAAAAGGTTGAAACCATTGTGGAAAAGGAGAAAATTCTCGTTTTGTCATGTTGTTTTCGAAAGTTGTTTGCTGCAGATGTGACAAAATGTGTATATAGGAGGGAAAGGATTAAATGTTGTCTGTAACAAAAATATTAAAAATTGTCTGTAGCAGGTGAAATTTAAATGTTTGTTTGAATTGTTTACTTATATAATAAAGATCTTCCTTAAATAACAAGGCCTCTTCCAACCCCTTTATAAGTGAGCATAAGTGAAATGAACTAGACCTATTTCTTTTAATGTAATTGAATTTTGTTCATCCAATATTTGTTAGCAGACGGCATTAAATTGATAAAACAATGGGAGACATTTTCTTTGCCCAAATATATAGATAAGAGGAACTCTCTGGCAATTTCACTCAGGATCTTTGAGATCTTTGAGCTACTAGATCAACTTTGCCTAAACCATTCCACACATTTTGACTTAAAGCATCAGATGAACTTTAGTAGGTAACCCTTTTATTATTCCCTCTGACCATATAACATGGTGAGCTTAAAGGGTTACCATTAAACATCATGCCATCGGTGCATTCATACAAACGGACGTCAATACTCTAGCTCATTCTTTTTTGGGCATAATTTCATCACATTTCATACAGAGATAACGTATCATTTAGGGATTATTTCATATATATACCAAGGTCAAAATGATCCTGACTTTAACTTTTGTTTGCTTAATACAAAGGATCAATTTAAAGGGACAAATTCATATTTCACTGTCCCAGGTTAACCCTTTCCCTCATATAACTATTCTGCAGCAGACGACTTTGAACATATTTTGTCAAAATATGGAAAATCTCCATAATTGAATGGATAACCTATGAGATAAAGTGGAAAACATTGTTGCAATAGGAGAAATTACACGTTTTGTGCAATTTCTTCTTTTGTCACAATGTGTTCAAAAAGCGGTCTGCTACAGAGGCGTCAGAAAACATCTATATGAGGGAAAGGGTTAAAGGTCAAGGTCACAGTTGCTATAAATAGTCTAGCTTGTGTACAAAACAATGTTAGACAAGCACATTAAATTTTGTTTCTTGTCAGTATTAATTGTCTTCACTTCCTTCTCAGTTTTTCTTCACCTATCAAATATTGTAATGATAACGCTATTGAATAAGACATGACTCTTTTTGCCCCATTGTTTTCAAAAGACATCTTCAAAGGATTATCAAAATGCTTCTGCATGTATACCTGGTAAATCTTAAATAAACAAAAGTTCACAGGATGGAGCAGTTGTAAATTGTACATTCTATCAGTATAAGGATATTTTCTGGGACTGTTCTGTCACTGTGTAGACCTGTATAAACAAATCTATTACACAGTGTTATAGTTAATGGCTGATCTTTCTATACAAGACACAGTGACAGATCTATACAAATTATTCTAAAACAGAAAGATACTGGAAAAAAGGTTCAAGAAGCAGCCATCACCAGAGAATTGCAGCCTCCAATTGAAAGACATTGTAATTAGCATGCACTTAAATGTCTAGTCCCTGGGTCTTATTTTTTGCTTGTGTTTTATAAACTCAAATTAAATTTTATTTAAGTAATCTTACAGAGCTGTAATTCTGCTGATTACACTAAGACAAAAGACATTCCAGAACACAAGTTTTAAGGGTTTTTTTGTAGGAAAAGGAAACGGTTTCAAATTGTCTCAGTCAATGTAAAAAGTAACATGGGATATTAAACGTTCTCCTTCCACACATGTTTAGGGACATGTTTGTGTCATTTACACACCTTTGCAGCAGGCAGCATTGTTTAAAAAGTGATTTTTTTCAATGCTTTGTATCAAAATTATATTTCCATTTTTTTCAGACGTTACATTTTTTCCCTTAGGTGTTTTAAAGCTTTCCTCATATAGATGCTTTCTGCCGCCTCCGGCTTTTTGAAAACATAGTGACAAAAGAGGAAATTGCACAAAACATGCAATTTCTCATTTTGCCATGTTTTCCACTTTTAGTCAAAGGTTATATATATACATGTATCTATTCAATTACAGAGATTTTCCAGTTTTTGACAAAATATGTTCAAAGGCATCTGCTGCAGAATTGCCATATGAGGAAAAGGGTTAAAGTGTATATATATAGCAATACCTTTGTGTCAATGGCACTCAATGCTGTACAAGCTTTTTTACCATTGGAAGATGTGCATATACTCCATAGCTATTTTCCAGTTGGGTGTAATTTTTTGAGGGTTTATAATGGCCCCTTGTAATTAACCTATCTGTGACCAGACCATATATGACAATGTTGACCAATACTATTTGATAAAGATGTCCGAGGGCAATTTAATTGCATTTATTGAGTACGATAGCTCTAGATCTTTTCTGAAGTGACTAAACATATTTCTATAGTAAAATCATGATTGTAGACACCTTTGTTTTTATGCCTAAAGATATATATTAAAATGATGGCTGCAGCTAGTATTCCAACACATATTTTCATTATTACAGTGTTATGAATAACATGTTCTCTGTGTAAGACATGCTTTTTTATACCCTCCATGCCTCCATGCAGCAGTAATCATGTTTGATGATGTCGATGATGCTGTCAGATTATCACATTCTGCGCTATTTTATGAGTCAATTGTCACAGGATTGGTAAGATTGGACAGGCAGATGAACATGATATAGATGACATGCCTGATATTGATGTTCAGATGCCAGCAGATAAAGTCACTTTGTATTAAAACATACTGGGATTTTGATCATTTCATGCCTCTACAAAGTTCACCATCAAATATTATTGTGCATGAAACCCGTTGGTCTATTACAGAGCTAAAAATGAGACATATAAGTCCTTTTATCAAAATATTTCCATAAGTCGCCTGTAAGCAGGAAAAGGTTAATTTAAGGACATTGAGGGCTATCAAAAAAAAAAATCACTTTTTGGTAATATCAGAACAGTTTTAATTAATGGGTTAAAAATGATAAAACAAGCAATCAAAAAAAATCAACATTTAGTTAACATGAGCTGGTTTAATAGTAATTAAATGAATCAAGTTACTTATAGCAGGAAACAATGCAGTTCCTATTTAAAGCATCAGTTGTATAATCCACCAAACAGTCATGGATGATAAGTAATAGTATACATATATATATTTATCTTGTACATCTTTGCTGGTCTCTGCATTGTTCACTGATGCATGCCATGCCCTACAACATTGCTGATCCCTATGTAAGCTATAATATGAGCCGTTCCACATGAAAACCATTATTATGGACTATGCGTAATGTATCAACCAATAGGCCTGCACAGGCTTATCCGGGCCGACACATTACGTCACAGGGATAAAGGTATAGAGTAGTGAATCCTTAAACAGAAATTCACAGGAGGTAAAAATTGTCTTTCCGGGTTAGCATGCATGGCATGCTTAGGCTGACCTGGATCGATACTTAACCCTTTCCCTCATACGACAATTCTGCAGCAGACGACTTTGAACATAATTTGTCAAAAAATAGAAATTCTCTAAAATTGAATGGATAACCTATGACAAAAAGTGGAAAACATAGTGGCAAAAGAAAAAATTGCACGTTTTGTGCAATTTCTTCTATTGTCACTATGTTTTTAAATAGCCGTCTGCTGCAGAGGCGTCAGAAAGGGTCTATATGAGGGAAAGGGTTAAGGCAGAGTCCACAATGTTGGTTTTCTCGTAATTCAGATCATATGTTAAATAACAGATTACTCTAAATCAAAACATTTTTAGAATCATGTCATCATTTTGTTACTCATATTTGTAACATGCAACATCATCTCTTTCCTATCAATGATAATCTTTATAGGAAATGCACTTTGAAAATAATGTTTAAATTCAACATTAAGATATTTATCATTTCAGATTACAGTTAAAATAATTAACATTTTAGACCTCCTATGTTGTTTGCCACTTTGTCAAACGTTTAGGCATTCACTTTATTAGCCCTTTTACATGCACATACATCTTTTCTGCAGCAGAAGACTTTAACCCTTTCCCACATACAACAAATCTGCAACAGATGACCTTGAAAATATCTAGGCAAAAATAGGAAAAAATCTCTTAAGTAAAAGTTAAATCATTGAAAAGAGTTGAAAACATTGTAGCAAAAGGAGAAATTACTTGTTTGAGCAATTTCTTCTTTTGTCACCATGTTTTCAAAAAGCAGTCTACTGAAGTCTGGCATCAGCAAGCGTCTATATAAGGGAAAGGGTTTAAACATCTCTGCTTAATATGGAACTCTATAAATGGAGATATATTTATTGAATAGTGTTGCCCACATTGTGGCAAATTATAAGATACATAATTACTCCATCATGAGGAGTCTTCTTCTTTTGCCACATTGTTGTCTAAGTTGTTAGCTGCAGTTGCACTATATGTGTTTGCATGTTAGTTGTATGAATTGTGATCATGGAGTTAATAGAAGAAAGTAGAAAGAAGGAAAAGTTATTAGACGTTTGTGTATAGCCCAAATCAAAGTAATTATTGTAGCTGCATACTTTTCCATGTTTTAATGGGTATACTGTGTACCTTTGAGTAATTGGCTGCCTATTGCTACTGCTATTAATGGCCAGTTACATCCTTGACTTCTACAGAAAAAAAATGTAACATTATATGATCATACATTTACATGTATGTCCTAATTATTAATCATTTTCTCACAGAGTTCAGATAAAACATTGTGAATGGTTTAGTTCTAAGCATTGGGTTGAGACTGTCTGTCTGTTCCTTTGCCATCTTTCTGGTTGATATAGTAACACAATGTGTAGAATACAATTTGAATTATTTTGGCAGAACTTCATCTCAAAGAAAAGATAAGCTAGAAACAAAATGACATGGAATTTTCTGCTATGGTGGCAGAAGAATATTTCATGGAGAAGTGTTACTTGACAGATGTTTACAAATCCTGCCAGGGCTGGGTTCCCCTCCATTAAAATCTTTTCTGATTGGTTAAAACATTTATGGCCCCTCAGCAACTTTGAACTCCATCACAATTTGTGCAAAAAATTGGATGTTGGCATCTTGCATATGTTATGCATGATAGCAAAAACAGGGAACATTCCTAGGCTAAGCATGTAGTTTTTATGCATTATTCCTGATTGGAAACTTTAGAATTTGCCAACATTCAGCAAAACCTGTAAAATTAAACATAATATATTTGCTATTGCTTAGGACTTAAAAGAAAGACCGGTACATAGTATGGCCTAATGGTTCAACAACATCATATATACCATATACTTCCTTAAATTTAGTTTTGCCACATTTGCTGATATTTAGACAAAGAATTAATGTTGCAGTTGTTTTTTGGTATCATCCTGCTTTCCTGGAATCCCCATCATAATTGGCGTTGTAATGGTGACTTCAATATTGTCTACAATCTTTAGATTCTAAAAACTTAAGTTTAAATCATGATGATGTCAATCATTTTGTCCATTACAGTTTCAGCACTATTTGGTCTCCACTGTCTGATTTACATTTTATTTGCCATTGTGCAAATTAATGAAACACATTTTAAAAATGCCATTACAGACTAGATACACAAAGATTTCAAATGTTATAACTAGAAATATGATTAAAGATTCAGAACTGTTGAGAGAATGTAATTTTATAGAATACAGAATCTTTACATTATGTTGTAGAAGCCAAATGTAGGAATTAATTAGTAAAGACAAGTTGCCTATAATGCCAACTGGCAAATCTGTTCTTGTATCTCCAGCAAAACACCATTCCATACTAATTGTTTTTCTCTGATAATGTAACACATAGCCATGATAGTAAAGATTGTTTCGTTTTACTGGGGTTGTAATGTTGTGGCACCTGTCTTAGCAGGGTGACACATTTCGATCTCTTTTGTCATCTGTTTGTCTGTCTTTCTATCACAATTTGACTTATTGGAAAGCTACATTAAGTCATGTGTTCATTTGAACACTCTTGTATCAACCTTCTCCCTCTTGCATGCACATATTGACACATTTGCAGCTGAAAACATTGTTGCAAAATAATGAGCAATTTCTCCTTGCACCACAATGTTTTCAACTCTTTTCAATATTTGTAATTTCATTTATAGATATTTTCCATATTTGTGTAACTTATATATTTTCAAAATCATCTGCTGCAGATTTGTTTTATGTTGGAAAGGATTTGAATATCAACAACGATGGATTCATTTAGCTGCTATATAGCTTAATAGAAACATAGCATGTGTTGGATGACTTGATGAATGAAACACAAATGTCTGCTTTCTTATTTTTTATAAAAGAAAGGGAAACATCCTTATATCCCATCATCAACAAGTTTTAGTTGTCATTTGAGTTTCTATTGGATATATGACCGGATCCAGTAAGAGTCCAATCAATTATGTGGGAATGTTTCCTACCTTACTATCACTTGGGTTCTTGAAAGTGCTAGTCTTAATTCATTTAGTCAGTCTTAAACAAGATACAGAATACAGGCATGAACCTTTGACTTCTAATTACTGTAGCAAAAACACTCATCAATATAATCTAAAGTTGCATTTGAGCTAGTTAAAGATATGCAATAAAACATTGTTATTTACTTTATTGCTTTTCTGAGATAAAACTTTCCTCCATAACCTTTCCTCTTCGTCAAGTTGTATACCCTATATGATTTTTTTTTAGATTTGTCCGCTTTGAAAACATCTAAGAAAAATATTAAAACACTCAGAAATGTGAGCAATTCCTCCTTATTCCTCAATGAATGCACTTTGCTCGTTCAAAACATTATTTAATAAACAATTAATCAGATCATTTTCAAAAGTTTGGTTAGATTAGTGGACTCACAGTCACTTGCATTCCAGAATGTTTAAGTCCAACAATAATTGTATTGTGCCAAGAGAAATTCACTTGATTCTTCTTGTTCCTATGTAAATATCACTGTTATAAATAACTGAAGAAAATCCATCAAAATAATATTTATTATAATCATGCTCCATTTGTTTTAAATGTAGTCAAAATAAACAATTTAGCAAGTTGGACAAGTATGATTGATATTGTATGAACATGTTACCTCAATTGATTAATTATAACACATTTTACCACTAAATAATACTTCTATGTTTTTCTGAAAATGCCATCTGAAAATGTTAAAATGTTAAATGGTCTCATTAACTCTTTCCCCATATAGACGCTTTCCGATGCCTCTCAGGCTCTGTAGCAGAAGAATTTTGAAAATTTTGTGACAAATGGAGAAATTGCTCAAAATGAGCTCTTTCTTCTTTTTGCCACAATGTTTTGAACTTGTTTCCGTAATTATACCTTCATTTATAGAAATCTTTGCCGAGCCCCGGTAGCGATGCGGGCTGCCAATCCGGGGGTTGTGAGTTCGAGTCCCGGCTTGGCCAACTTTATTTCCGACGTTGACAAAAGTCAATGCGACATGCGTTATTCGTCTTCCACCAATGGGCTATGTCTTTGTGGGAAAGCAGCCAGTTGCTTAAGAAGATTGTTGTGTGGATAACTGGTGTGTGAAAACCAGGGAACACATGAGTAGGTAGGTGAACTGGCCACCGTGATATGACTGAGCAAATGTTAAAAACGGCATTAAACCCCAACCAATCAATTATAAAAATATTTCATGTTTACCTGATTTCAATGTCATCTGCAGATTTGTTGTATGTGGGAAAGGGTGAAGATGAATGTGAAACATTTTAGACAAAACTGCATACCATCAGAATGATAAAAACAAACATTCAGTTCAGCCTCATTTCAATTATAGAAACGAAAATATTCGTGAGCAGCAAGGTAGAAAAGATATACATATTTTGTTTAAATCTTCAGACATTTTTCAAACCTGCAAAACCCATAATGGGCAGACATTTAGTTTTGATTGGTGGTATCAGTTGCATCAAGAGCGATATTTACCAGACTTGCTGGCACACATCCCTATGTTATTGTGATTGCTATGTTAACACCAACATTTGTTTTTGACATGTCTTCCACAATTTATTGTGCAATAGGCAGTTAAAAACCCCTTCATCTACCATGTCCCCTTGTAACCCCGTGAGAAAGGTATGTTGGTGTTTAAGGAATATATATCACTGTTTCTTTTTGGGTTTTTTTCAATCTGTTTTCAACATGCAGAGAGGCATTTTAATGCATCTGCATCAGATGACTTTTGAAAATATCAATGCATAAGCAGAAACAAAATGCATGCCCACTATGATGCAATTTCTTCTTCTGCCACAAATGCTTTCAACTCTATTAAACAGTTAACTTTCATTTATAGAGAGTTTCTATTTTTTTCCCAGATGTGTTGAATGTTGGAAATGGTTAAGCATATATTTCTTCTTTCTGTGTGTATATATATACATACAGATTGCTGTCAATGTTATAATGCTTTTGTAATGTTCTTAGCTGTAGTTCATGATGATGGCCAGAATAGTTTGTTTGACTTTGTTTAACTAATTATCGCATAACTATCTATTCTTGTAAACCAGTTTATTTAATTAAACCATAATTTACAAGCTTACAGCTTAAATTAATCATTCTCAATGCCTGCCTTCTGGAGACTTAACAGTACTAAGCTCCATCTGTATGGAAACAAAAGGATACAAACCCATTCATCACAAAATTCAAACCTTGAACCTTTGGTACAAGAGGCCAACACCCTATACCACTGCACCACTGTCTTCTAATGAATGAGCATGCTTGCGGGTTGAGCTTAGTGAAAAGCAAATTAAATGATGTGACTGTCTGAGATGCATTGACAAAATGGTATGGTGATTGTCACTCGGAGCATTGCAAAGCATTTTGTGATAATTATTATACCGTCCACTTCTTTAATCCTTATTATTTACAACAGTTTCATTTCAATCATCAATTCTCTGAAAATTAGAAAAGGATAATAGGGGTGAATGTAAACAACAAGTATGATGTTTCATAAAATATGTTTTATTTCTTTTCATTTTTTCATAGTTATTTCTTTTCTTCAAATGCTTTTGATTTGTCAGAGATAAAATATTCTAGAAATTTTATATTAGAATGTATTTAAACCAAATTATTAGATTGCTATCATATGCTTAAATGTTGTTGTTTTCTGTATAAAAACCCATGTCACTTAGTGAATAAAAGAATGAATAACCTAGATAAAATAACAGACTATAAATCTTATACCTCCTGGGTACTTATGTATGCATATTAGTTTCACATGTTGGTTGCGAGTCAATACATGAACATGATATACAGCGTAATTGGGCAAGTCTTAGCTAGCCTCAGAGAATTGAAGGCAATTTTGACCTATACTAAGTGTTTGAGAATTCGCTAAAGTATGAAATATTCATTTTCAAGACTGTTAATCTTCTTAATATTCATCAACTTTTGTAACATGTTTATGTTCTTGACTAATAGATAATTATATAAGTTACATGACACAAACATCAGCCTTGGACAATCATGAAATTAATGGTAATTATGATCAAATTGCATACTGTACTTTTGCTCACCTGAGCACAAAGTTTTCAAGATGAGCCATTGTGATCGCCCTTTCTCAGACTTTTGTCTTCAACAACTTTTCATCGTGTCAAACTATGCCATATTTAAGAATATTCATGTGGACATAAGTAACATTCTAGCCGCTGCATTGACTGGCTAATGATCAAACTTTGTCAGAATGTTTTTGATCGCTTAATGACATCTTTATTCTTAACACAGCTAGGATCAGAGCCATGTCAGTTTAAAGTAGGTCACTAGGCCCAATTTGTAGAAATATCTTGTCGACACTCTTTGAATCTTGGACATAATGTTTGTCTCAATTATATCTAGGCTAAGTAAGTTTGAAAATATTATTTAACATCCGTTGCGAAACAATATTTATCTCGCTTGATTTCTGCTTGCTGGAGACTAAATAATCAGGTCTTGCGCTGTTTGTGTGTAACTCCAAAAGGCGGAACCAGCTCATCATGGGATTCTTAAACCAGGGACCTTTGGTACAAAAGGCTGATGTTCTACCACTGCCTAACTCATAGGCAAAGTTCAAATATAGATCATGTCTGGTTAGCAACTAGGTGATTTATTTTATTTTTTGTGTAGGTTAATTGCTGTAGAGAAATCTAATTATTACTATTAGGAATAGGAAAAAGTTCAGAAATCAATAAAAAGCTACTGGCAGGTCAGTCAACCACAATGATTGAGGTGATACAGAAGTGAGTGTTCCATGCTTGGTGTATTAGATACCAGTATATTCTGTGTTAGTTTTATTTCTCTCTTGACAATTCCATGTAGTTTATCTAGGAACTACATCAATTATTTTATTTTTATTGGCTTTTATTTCTCCAATTGTTTGTGTGTGTCTACCTGACTATCTGATAAGAGTATGGATTAGTCAGGATAACTCATCTAAACTTTTTGTCAGATTATACTAAACATAATGCTGTTGCCATTCCTTGATGTTGGCTATTCACCTAAAGGCTAAATATGATAACTGGAAGGAAAAGAGAAACTGGAATCAGAACTCAGCCCTTACACTCTTATGCACTCTTAGAGTTGTGGCATTAATGCACTGCACATCTTCAGGTCACAAGCAATACACAAACCAAGTTTGAAATGATAACTCAACAAGTCAGCAGGCCAGAGTTATGGTTCTTGTTATGTTCCATTCTCCTGATCACAAGGAATTAGTTTTGCAACTTTGAAGTAAATCTTTCAAACAATTATGACCAATTAATGCATAGTGTGATGGACAGATGACAAAGAGTTATCACTTAAAGTCAGGCAGGCAACACAAAAAGTACAATAACTTCCCTCCATCTTCAAATCAAATTCAATTGAACCAATTGTCATGTTTGATGCAAGGAGACACAGATAATAAATAAGTATTGAGATAAAGTTTTCAGGGTGAATCAATCACATTTGAATCCCTTGTGGCCTAGCATCTCACATTTTCACTAATGAAATTTCACCATGATATGTTTTATGACAAATCTGACAATATTGGCATTGTCTTTTATCGTTGCTGGGGCAACATTACTTACAACATTGTCTTATATAAGGTTAGGTGCTTGATGCTTTTTTAGAGTGATGGCAATTTTCATTAGAGGTCTTCTGGCTTAATCACAAGAAATTTCTATATTTCTTGTCAATGTGTATTTGGGGCAATTGAATTAAACATCTTTGACCTTTCAAAATGTATGGTTAAATGGTCAAAACTTTTTTTGGGATAAAACTTTCGATTGATATTGAAGTATTTAGATGGACCATCATGCTGATTGGTAGATTATCATAAATCAAACTTACATCTAAGAAATTATTTTAGAATTAAAGTTTTGAAATTCATGCCGGAGATACAATGTTGATTGAATTATTTAATTTCTGTTCAAGTACAGAATGTTCAGAGCTATTGCCTTTTCACTGTTTTTCCATCTTGAACATCAGAACAGTCTTTGGATCTTTGGGAATTAATCACTATGTTTTCAAGGACATCTCAGTGAACATCTACAATTCAAGATAGAGTGAGCAGTTCACCTGACTTTTAGAAAATTTTAATGTCTGCTTTGAAATCATCTGTGAGGAAGGAATTATGATATCTAGAAAATCAGAAGTGAAATTTTGGTACAGACTTGAAGAAAACATTTAGCTTTGTTTAAAAAAAAAAAGTCTTAAGCAAGGGTGTTAGAACAGCCTGTATTTGGGAAAGGGTTAAACTTGTATTTGAGGTAATGAGTTTTCCAAAGGTGATGGATTGATCGTATTTGATGATATAAGTAAAGTCTATCTTAGCATCAATCCAATTCTTAGAACACACAATTCTAAGTTATGTATTGTGTCTATTGTCTGACTGCCGGGTGAGTCAGATCAGTCACCAGACTGTCGTATCAATGTGTTTTTGGTCAATAAATCCCGCCACATTATTGTTTAACATGGGAACCAGGGAGACAGAATATTATAAATAAAGGCTGTACTTGACAAGTTATCATTTTATCGGGAGATTACAGCGCAAAATGATTTACCTAAATCATGTAGATTTAATTGTTATGCCATGTGGTGTTGGATTGGGAACACGAAAAAAATGTGAAAATATAACAGTTTTTCTTCTTTATTGCCTTAAGGGTACGCCAAATTCCTAAATATTCAAATTATTTTCCGGGAAAATTGGTTCTAACAAGACATTTGGTGTAAATTAAAGGCCTGGTATAGTGGGTGAAATGTTGGATGATTCAAGACATATTATAAGGACGGATTTTATCTATAAATTTCCAATTATTGTTGGCCGGTTAGAGAACATGGTATCAATCAAACAAATATCTAAATACTACCAGTACCAGCTAACTTCCATTTATGTATTGGCCAAATGCGGAGAAAGACAATTCATAGAATAGTGGCCTGACCAACAGTTTTCTGTTCAAACTATTTAAAAAATCTGTTAAGGCAGGGGAGGATTTCAAACATTCTTTCTGTTCAATAACTTTAAGTCAAGTATGAAATTGTATTTGAGATAATTCAATAGCATAAGCATAATGTTATTTAATTTTGTGCCAAAGCTTCATACTTGATACTTGAAATTGTCACAAATATTTAAAATTATATTTCCTGAAATGGTTGTATTGCATATAAATATATAAATTTGTTACAAAAAATACCTGAGTTAAATATGTTTTTGCCTAGATGTTTTCAAAGTCGACTGGTACAGATTCTTTCTATGTTGGAAAGTGTTGCATCCATGGCAGATAGAACATCCTAATATTAAGATATTTTTGCTAAGCCTAGTAAATTTTAAGGTTGTTAACCTGAATAGAAGGAAGGAAACTGTTACTATGATGTTTATATGAATTACGGTACTGTATAAAGTCACAATTATAATAACAACAATGGAATGAATTGTAGTTCTTGCAATCATTTCTCTGGCTGACATGTATAGTTTACATGCAAACAGACAGGACTAAGAGTTTCCCCTGTATGTTAACGCAATCATAAATAAAATGTCATATTCAACAAGGCGACATATTCCTTCCATCAGAGTATATCCAATTTCTTGAGACAATATTTGTTCCTTGCATGATCTCTCTTAGATAGACATCACAAAATTGAACTGTGTATTCTTTGTAGGCATTAACATGATAACTTTTTCTTCTTTTTATGATTTGATTTGATTCTTTGACAAAATGATTTACGTGAAAATAAGCCAAAAATAATGTTTTCTTCCAAAGATTTGATCTGGTATTCAGAGAAATGTCCTCTTGCATAGGTCTGAATAACGAAGGCTCTGAAATGCTAGTACCTGATGTACAGTCTAGTCAGGGTCTTGAGTGTTCATTGATCATTTATTGAAGCTTTTGTTATTCTTTTTATAAAATGGCTTATACCTTGATAATCTTTTAAAAGTCACAATCATGTTTGACAAAGGCTTTTTCTACAAAGGTAGGTTTTCCTGTGTTACAGCTACATTTGATTTATGTCATGTGATGGGCTCAGTAGGGAGTAAGCTATCTCGCTATTCCTTCAATGTATTGTCTTATGACAGAAGTTTTTCCTGGAGATATGTAATATTTGTGAAATGTTCATGATAGCAGGATTTGATGGGCTTCACAATGTGACAATTATTGTGGCTCTTCCCATCAATTGAAATCGATTACCCGTGACAGAAAATTTAGTACAGCTTTTAAAAGATTGCAGCTCTTTCTTAATATGATCCTGGAGATTTCATTTTGTACAGATCTTAACCAATTTCCTTTTATGATGTTTCTTTTTCCAAAGTCAAGATTCAGTGACATTCTCTACATGCTAAAAATGTAAAGCAATATCTGTTTTTGGTGCTTTATCTTTACCTTTTACATACAAAAACGATTAAATATCTTTATCTGTATTAAACTTTACATACAAAATAAACCCGATTAAATATCTTTATCTTTATTAACCTTTACATACAAAAATGATTACATATCTTTATTACATTTCTATTGTTCAAAGGTAAGGATATCTCGGTGAAAGAAAATTCATAATCGTTGATTTACATTTAATTAACACCAGTGAATTAACTACCTATAATCTCGTACACAATTGCGCATGCGTGCCCCTCCCTTTTTCCACGCCTCATCCGAAAATAATGCGCAAAGTAGGTAAAAAGACAAAAAATAATCCCCAGTAAACATTCAATATGACAACAAAAACAATGAAATGTAATAAACAGATAATTCAAAGATTAGCATATCATTCACTCGCCGTCTTGTGAATGGGAGGAGAGTTATATTCTTATCTTTGAAAAAATAAGTTGACTAATCTCTATGTTTTTACATGTATATGTATATATTATTACCAATATAGACAATATATTGTTTAACACATTCGCTGCCAAAGACAATAAAACACTTTTGCAAACAATGCAGCTTCAGGAGAGGCAGTCTTTTACGAGCTGTCTCGCCTGAAATCTGCACTGTTTGTCACTTAGATATTAATTCTACCAACTTCCCTATTGGACGAAAATGAAGTGGTCACATTTTCGACATGGACGAGTCGACTTTATGAAATTCGGCAGTGCAAGAGCTAAACCAAGCAATACTTTCTCAACAACCAACATACATTTTAAAGCTCACCAATTTGTATTGACTTCATTGTAACATAAAATGATACCATTCCGGACACCCACAATTACCATAGGCGACTCAAATGAGTGTGATGTATCATCCTTTCCCCTATACATCAACTCAATAACTATGAAATGGCAACAATATGAACATCTCTATAAACCAAAGTATGCTAATTGGATAAGGTTGAAGACATTGTGGCTAAAGTAGAAATTGCTCATCAAACGTTTTATACCGTAAAAACGTCACTGTTGTCTATAAGTATTCAAAAGACAATATATAATAATTTTATTGACGTAAACTATACAGTTTCTTGTCATTTTGACAATATATAACACATTACAATTAGTAATAATAATAATAATAATAATTAATAATAATGATAATAAAGACCTTGTTTATGAAGACACACACATAAACAAGAGAGAAAAAACCCATACATAATGATACTCTTTATCGAAATTGACTAATCTTGTCTTTTGTAATGAGACTGGGAAGAGTAGCCTTTTATCGTCCATAGTTACAGAACTGATCACTTGCGACAGACGACATTTATCGTCCATAGTTACAGAACTGATCACTT
>JAUELF010172508.1:0-14642 GCA_031471495.1 Clinocardium nuttallii | reverse complement strand
CTATTCTGCTAACGATCTAGCCGTAAACACTATCTGCAGCTTCTCTCTATTCTGCTAACGATCTAGCCGTAAACACTTTCTGCAGCTTCTCTCTATTCTACTAACGATCTAGCCGTAAACACTATCTGCAGCTTCTCTCTATTCTGCTAACGATCTAGCCGTAAACGCAATATGTAGCTTCTCTCGGCCCAGCTCACAATCTAGCCATACGGCTAATGGGCATCAGTTATCACAAGTGACAGGGCTATTAAAACAACTGAAGTCAGTTTATCCTTTCCTTTGATAAATAATCGGTGATTATAATTTTGATCGAAATACGTCACAAATTTAATATAAGAGCCGTTCCAACATTACATATTCTGCGTAATGTATTGATCCAGATCAGCCTGCGCAGTTCGCGCAGGCTAATCCGGACCGACCGAGGCTAAACATCCACACTGTTCGTTTTCTCGTGGGACGGCTCATAACGTGTTTGTTTTGTGACGAGCTATTTATACCTTTGTCAGACTGTAAAGATGCACAGACAGATCTTGGCCCTCAGTGGGCGCCAATGTTCGCCTGACTTTGGCACAATAAACTGTATTACCGTTCAAACGACAGGCACTTGAATCGTGCTCAACAATTTCTGCCGTTGCACTGCCGGAGCGAGCAACGGAACTACAGCGGCAGTACTCCGGTATGGCTTCGTTAATATTGGTAGAGCACCGGTAGCGAGCCGTTATAAATCGGTGGCTCTCCGGTGATATCAATGTGTACTGTAATTGTATATATGTGAAACCGTAGTCCTGCCGATGTACTAACGATGTACTTCCGTTCTGAGCGATGTGATACTACAACGGTATTGCTACAGCCAATTGTGATTTTTCAAGTGCTTTCTCGACGGAGTTCCGCCGATTTCCTCGCCGTTGTTAATTGTGTTCTCCGGTTTAGTCCCGGCGAGGTACATTGGTAGTGTGTGACAGATCATACCACGTACTATGAAAGGAAGCACACTCCAACTTGTGTTTAAAGACCATCCATGAGAAGAGAACAATATTGTCTTTCTTCACAGGTGGTGTTTAACTATATGTATGCAGAAAATGAGAAATTTGGCATAAAAGTACGGTTGCTATAGACAGGGAATTGCTAAACAAAGGTCGTCTTTAGCACAGGGTTGACTCTACTTTGTACCCTTCAGGGTTGCAAGAATAGCAATACGACGGATGTGCTTATTTCGGGATACACATACCGGAAGTACTGGTTCTAAATACCCATACCGGAAGTACTGATACTAAATGCCCAGGAAACACATACCATGACTGGAATAACGCTTGAGGCGGTGTAAAGCAATGATTACGCATGTTGTAAAACAAGTTATATAAACAAACTATAAGATCTTTAGATAAAGGGCGTATTTCAGGTTTTGTTATCAAAAATCCCATCTTAACCCTTTCCTACATACAACAATTCTGCAGCAGACCAATTTGAAAAGCTTTAGGCAAAATTGGTTGCAAAATCTCGTGAGTATAATTGAAAAAAAGTGTGACAAAGGAGAAATTGCTCATAGTGACATTATCTAGATTATTTATAATGCTTTTGCATGACAAAGTAACAACATTAAATCAAAGTGTCACTTTATCCTAAGCTTTGTCCCAATCGACTGGAAAAACACAGAAGATTTTCTGACTTACTTTTGAGTAGGAAGTATTTTCCGTGAAAGAACACAGATGTATTGTCTAAACTATTTGACAGGCAATATACCTGTGGAATGCATGTGTATTGTAAATAAGGCTTCTCTGTTCGTTATTTCAATGTTTAAGCTCGCAAGAAAGCCAGGCGTTTGGGTTTTTTAATTACACATACCACATCTCTCTAAATGAAAATATGACAAATGACTGATATAGTTTAAAACATTGCGGGGAAAAGGGGGAGATTTATCACCATGAACAAATCACCCATTTGCCAAAATGTTTTCGAAAGTTGTCTAAGGCAGATACGTCTAACTTCGTCTGCATGAGGGAATAATTAATGTGATCTAAGTTTGTTTGTTTTTACGCCGTTTTTAACACTATGTCGGTTATATCACGGTGATAGCTATAGAAGATATGTTTATATGGATAACTGGAGACCTGGAATACAACGTAAACATGCAGTAACGGATGATAGTTATTCGTTATAGAAGATATGTTTATATGGATAACTGGATACCTGGAATACAACCTCAACATGCAGTAACGGATGCGCAGTCTTGTGGGGGTATTCATTGATAGTAAATCAACCAAAGGCCCATACGCACATAGCCTGGTTGATGCTGGCTAATCGTGCTAGATGTAATGTTAACCCTTTCCCTCATATTATGAAGACTCTATAGATGACGACGTTTGAAAAAATTGTGACAAAAGAAGAAATTGCTTAAAAAGAGCAATTTCTCTTTTTGCTACAAGATTTTTTTATACTTTTCAGTCGTTATCCCTTCATTTACTGAGACTTTTTACAGTTTTGGCAATTTGCTGATATGTTTTGAAAGTCGTCTGCTGCATATTTGTTGTAGGTGGGCAAGGGTTAAACACATCAGAGAACACTATATTGATCAGTCTGAACAATATTTCAGTCGTATTGTTCTCTCTATGGTTCGCTTCTCACATACCAATTCATAGCAAATGTTTCTTTTCCATAAATATTCAAGAGCTTATTAAACATCAAGAGCTGTTATAAAAGTTGTAGAAAAAAACGGTTTAAAAATACATGCCCATTAGCTATATCATACAGTAAGACTAATCTCTTTAGAGAAAAACAATCATATTAAAAATAGAAAAAAAACCAGTGGCAGATTAAGAGAGAAATAAACAAAACGAAATACGACAAATCATATTCCCAGAAACCCACTGGTGGAAGACGCAATAACACAAGTTAATGATTTTTGTCAATAATTGGAAGGGCTATATCTCCGTCCCCCGGGATTCGAGCTCACGGCAACTGGATCTAAAAACAGATCAAGAAAAACGAGGTTAGCCCTTTCCCACATACAACAAATCTGCAGCTCACGCCTTCGAACAATCTAGGCACAACTTTGAACAATCACTATGCTATATATATACATATATACAAGAGGATATAGTTATTGGATATAGTTGAAAACCTTGTGACAAAAGGAGAAATTGCTCGATATGAATACTTTCTACTTTTTCCACAACGTGTTCAAGAGCCGACTGCTGAAGATGTGTCAACATACGCTCATAGGATTGTGTGTTTATGCTCCTTAGATTATCTTTCTCTTTCCTTTTTTTCTCTATAGAATATCTCCAAGTAGTGCATATGTGCAGGTGCATTTAAATCAAACTGTATTTCTCTCTGAATTACATATAATGCGTTTTTTATTTGCAGGTATAAGAGGAATTGGAGATAAGCAAGCAGACAACATTAACCCCCGCCTGTTTCAAGCTGTTGGAGAGGATAAGGCACACGAGTCGAGTGTTCATTTACTGCAGGAGTTCTAGATACGTTAACATTCTTAATCCTGTTTTAATAAAAGAAAAAAGAAAAAAAAATGAAGCCATTTAAATTTAACGCAGCGTGTTCGTTTTTAATACAACAGCACTGCCTGATGACTTTAGAATTAAATGAATTTCTCTCGTAAATGACGCAGTTGCTTCTGCGAAATCAAATGAATTGCAGTGTGTCTAATTAAGATCGGAAACATAACTGAAATTGAATTACTGAGAATTCAATGCTTCATACAATGAACTGAAATTGAATTACTGAGAATGCAATGCTTCATACGATGAACTGAATCCGATGAGGTATTGATGATCTTTTTTTAAAAATTGTTTCAACAACGCTTTAAAAAACATGTGTTTAAGAAATGTTCTAATTGTATAAGACAAACGCACTCGATGTGAATAAAGTAGCGAGTATAGGCAAAACAAAATAAAACACGATTAACCTGTTTGACAAACACACTCGATGTGAATAAAGTAGCGAGTATAGGTAAAACAAAATAAAACACGATTAAACTGTTGGACAGACACATCTGTTATTTCAGAGTGATATAATATGAAAGAAAGTACAACCCATCCAAATTATAGAGTAATCAACAGTGAGACGAATTGTGCCGGTGTACGGCAATAACAGCGACATAACACAACAATAAACACTCTAATTCCATCCTTTACTAACCAGGAGGAAATTGCAGTCTGTTAGAACATAAACCTGACATAGGTTGTCAGAAAAGCCGTTTCCTGACTCCCCCAGTCACGTGAATCATGTCTATTTTGTTTCATCATTCAACAGCAATTATTGATCGGTTTTTCAAAAGGGATTGAGAAAAAACTTTCATTCATTATTAGTGAGCGGAGTCGAATTACCTTGTCATTATAATTGTGTGATATGCATGATGCGTGTTTTTCATTGAATTCATTACCTTCCAGAGATACACTTCACGGCAAGTGAATGGTTTACCAAAAAACGCGCAGAATTTAGGTAAAGTGTATGTACATCCTCTTAGCTTTGTACGCCAAATCGATTCATTTTTTTTTTCTGGATGTTTCTTGACAAGCTAATCGTGTAGGTTCAATGGTATTAGTTACGGTCCTAATATCACCATTTGAAAACAAGAGCCGTATATGACGCCGAATAAGACAGCTGTATTGATTGTTATAGCCACGGCGAGAGCGTAGACTGAGTGTTTTATAGCAATCAGCACGATTCAATCAGACAACGTGCCGTTATCAGTGAATTTACTTGTGTAAACACTTACACCAATCTTTAATCAAAGATTTGTTTCCGAGACAATGGCCACGGCACAGATCTCGGCGGACGAGAGGTCGGACTCTAGTACGCTGACGCGCGAAAGGCTCCACGTGAACGCCCCAAACTATCCCAGTACCCCTCGGGTCAGCCTCACCCATTATCCTGGCTCCCCTCAGATCGGCACTCTTTACCACCCTAACACGTCGATACCCAGTCTAGATACACTCAGCCTGAATAAGAATAAGAACCGTCGTAGAAGTACGATTCATTCATACAATCTGGTGAATTATTACGCGCTACCACAAGACTCGAACTCGCGACACGTACGGCAGATGACCGAGAGCAAGGCTCTCAAAAACATAATAGTTTTAGGACTGTCGTTCATGTTCGTCCACACAGCATTCGTATCTATACTTAGTTTACAGAGTATTATGAACCCGGAGGGTGGGATAGGAGTCGTCTCAATCTGCTGTATCTACTCTACGACGGTAGTGTCATGTCTATTAGCGCCGCTCATCATCAACAAAATATCCACAAAATGGACGATGATTGTCGCATTTTTGTTATTCACGGGTTATTTTGCGGGAAACTTTTACCCAAAGGAGTATATGCTAATACCACTCGGACTGCTACTCGGCCTTCTCGGTGGTCCCTTAATGGCGGCTCAAATGACATATGCGACAACGTTGTCTCTTACGTACGCCCAACACGCATTAAAATTAGATCAAGATAGTGTAGTTAATAAATACATGAGTATATTCTGCGGATTTTATCGGAGCAGTTATCTATGGGGAAACCTAATCACAACCTTAGTGCTCAGCAACAATCAAACACTCCGTCAAGTTGATGTTATACACGACAAATATTTTAGCGGAAATTCTAATTATAGCGCCGATGACGTGTTCAACGTGACGTCATCATTACGATGCGGCGCTGTGGATTGTTATATAAATCCGCTAGGCCATGACGTTGAAGAGTACGATATCACGCACGAAACGGAAATTCCCGATCGTATAAAATACATGTTGCTCGGGATCTATCTAGGATGTGGTGTGCTAGGGGCGGCCATGTTGACCACACTGCTAGACAAGAACGTTGGCTCCAAAAGAATCAACAATGACTTGAAAATTACGACAAGGGAGTTGTTTTTCTCCACAATGAAAATGTTGAAAGATTCCAGGTGCCAGCTACTTATACCGCTTGTCATCTTTGTTGGCTTAGAGCAAGGTTTCATCTTTGGAGATTTTACAAAGGTAAGTGTTGTTTATTGTACCTGAATCGTTGTCTATTTACACGTCCAGAGTGTTGTCTTTGCATGTCTTCCCTTCCATGTTCAAATTTAATCTAGTTATAAACAATTCGAGTACCCTCATACAAGGGTTTGATTGAGTAATAAGAGATAGTATTGTGTTCACGACGGATGTCCTTGTATTAGGATAAACATAACAGAAGTAGCGTACTTCACCTTCTTCCAATATTGTACAGGGCCCACTCTCGTACAGTTTACTCCCCCAAATGGTGCATTGATGAGGGGAGGGGGGCATTTATCATATTGCAAAGTTCTTTTTGTTCACAATCAAACCCCATGTTGAGAGTACTCAAAAGAATCGTCTCGGTGAGACGATTATTCGAGGACTCACAACACAAGGATTGCTTGAATGATAAGAGAGCTATTGTAGTGGAAACTATCAATTTACTCGCCCTTAATTAGTCCTCTGATCATAAACGATTTGGAGGTATGATGTGATATGAGCCGACTCGCGAGAAAACCAACATTGAGGTCTCTGCGTTAAGTATCGACCCGGATCAGTCCAAACATGCCGTGCAGGCTTATCCGGACAGATACTTTTCGCCTATTATGGATTTTCTTTTTCAGGAATCATTTCTCTTTACCTCTATCCGTCGAAGACGGAATGTGTCGGCCTGGATCAGTCTGCACGGACAGCACAGGCTGATCTGGGCGACACATTACGCAGATGCCATAATGTTGGTTTTCTCGCGGGACGGCTCTTACGTAAATGTGCTTGTTGCATTGACTCAAAAGTAGGGCTTCCTGTTGTATAGAGAACTTATATGAGATCCCGATAGCCTAGTGATTAAGGTATCCGCTTCGGGATTAGGAGGTTGAAAGTTTCAATCTCAATGGCGACAGTTCGGTTCGTTCTGATATGGCCGCCTGGTGAACCGCCAGCTAGTTAGAGAGTTATTTCGAATGTCTGCCTCGTAAAAATGGACATGCTTCGGGAATTCAACCTGCCAAGATGTCTCATTAACCAAGTATGGCTTTCCCTGTCAAAAGGGCTGGACAATATATAGGTCAAATTACACCAAATACATACGTGGACAGATATACAGCCAATTATCCCCACAAAGAAATGAGTGTATATATCTTGCATGACCAGAGTGTATTGATTATGTGAAAATGAGTTTAAATTCATTATAAATATGTAAAGATTGCACTGAACTGTTTTATTTGATCATTCTTTGGTAATTTAACCTTGTTTGAGAGTGAAAATAGAGTTTGTGAAAAAACAGTTTTGTCCCAGTCCGATTATGTGCAAAACGATCTTCGCGGAGTGATTACTTTCATGCATCATCTAAGATATTACTCCTTTCAATGATATGGGGTTTCCTATCTGTAAACTTGGAGAAAGTGTGACACTTGTGGGTTTAAACTTCATGATTTACATGGAAACAGAGAAGGAATTTAATCGAAGTATTCAGACGTTAAGATCTTCTGGGTCAAATGAAAGGTCAATGTTGTGTCGTCTGCAAAGATGGAAACAATCCAGGTTCACTTTCCGGGTGGGAAACATCACATTTCTTAAAATAAATTGGTTGCCTGCAGTGGATCGGTTTGCTTCTTTTCTCGTACTGCCTTGAGGTATTGGCATATTTGATATATGTTTATAACAAATGATGTTTTAAAGCTATTTAAGCAGTCCTTTAATTGCTTTCTGGCTCGAAACATGCATTTACACGAAGTGTGACCAGTGCTACAAACAATTAACACTTTAAAAACCTTAATATGGTACGCTGGTTTCTTTGGCGTTTTTCTCGCCGAACTATTTGATGAGCCGGACTCAAGCCGCAAAACAAAGATATTAAAGGACAATTTAATTTTCTTTGAAATAATAATGTTTCACTGTCCTAATAACGGCTTAATAAATACAAAAACCATAACCCCAAAGGCAAAGAAAATGTTTAAAGAGCTTCCGTGTCAAAAAATAGAAAGTCAATTAAGTGTCGTCTGCAAATGTTGTCTTATACAGTCAAACTGTTTGAAAAAGGATGTAACTAGTTGCCTAAAAAGGCTGAGAATATTGCATAAACATTGATCATTTCTATGAACACAGTAAAACCTAGATATGTGACGCGTTTCTTATTTTATTTCCGCGAAGATATGTGTGGTAGCACAACACTTGATCGATTCAAGCCGCGAAACCTAGGTTTGTGTGGTGCAGCAACAACAACAACAACAACAACAACAATAAACATCGCCTAACTATCCTAATATTTGTTCTTGTTTCTACTTATATTTGATGACTTTACTAAAGTGTTGGTACTGGTACCCTGACTTTACTAAAGTGTTGGTACTGGTACCCTGACTTTACTTAAATGTTGGTACTGGTACCCTGACTTTACTATAGTGTTGGTACTGGTACCCTGACGTTACTATAGTGTTGGTACTGGTACCCTGACTTTACTAAAGTGTTGGTACTGGTACCCTGACTTTACTAAAGTGTTGGTACTGGTACCCTTATCATGGATTGTTAGCAGATGCTTCTATATGAGCTGTTCCACGAGAAAACCAACATTGTGAACTCGGCGTAAAGTATCGACTCGGATCAGACTAAGCATGCCGCACTGGCTTACCCGGACAAAGACTTTTCGCCTCCTGTGGGTTTTCTGTTTCATGACCTACGTAATGTGTCGGTTCGGATTAGCCTGCGCGGACTGTGCAGGCTGATCTGGCTGATCTGGGTTGATACATTACACAGAGTCCATAATCGTGGTAGAACTCATATCTATGAAGTCGTCTTGGGTAAGAATTGATACATGAATACCGCTTTCAAGATTGGTATTGCTCTACACTTTTGGTAAACACTGTAAAATGCCGCCGGGCATATCAGGTTAAACAATTGCTGTTTAACCCTTTTCCACCTGCACACGAGTGTTAACGCATCTGTAGTAGAGGAGGTTCGAAAACATTGTGGCAATAAGAGAAATTGCTCGCAATGAGTAATTTATCATGTTGTTTCAATATGTTCAACAGCTTTCAATAATAATTCATTTTTTTTCTTTATTGAGATTTTTCGTGAATTTGCCTTGGTGTTTTCAATGGCGTCTGCTACAGATTGTTAAGCATTACAGTCGCGAATATCAGTATAATGGTTAAAATTAAATATCACTTGACAAAAGCGTACTTTCGGAAATGTTAAGAATTCAACCATAGAAGAACTCGTATAAAATATTACAAATTCCTATGATTGATAAAGCTTGCAATCTTAGGTAATTGATAACGACCATTGCGTGTGAGACTTGATATCAATCGGGTCACACTATATCTGTTTTAACCGTTTCCCATATACAACAAATTTGCAGCAGACGACGTTTAAAACATATATCGGCAAAAATGTGAACTATCTCCATGAAAGAGAGTTTACGAATTCAATAGAGTTGAAAACATCGTTTCAAAAGGTGAAATTGCTCCTAGTGAGCAATTTCACCTTTTGCAACACTTGTTTTAAAGGTCGTCTGCGGCAAATGCGTCGGAATGTCTCTTGAAAGGTCGTCTCGATCGTTTTGTCCTTTGGTTTTATGTTCCATCATCGAGTAGAACTAACTATTTGACTAGCCTATGGTCGTCTAGCATTGACCCTATACACTGAAATACTCATGAGCAAGTGTTCGGTGGAATTGTCCAATGAAATTGCACGATACAGCCAACGTTCGATTATATGCAATCGGAACACTCAACAATCACAACTTCTCAATTTAATATATTTATTCATATTGGTTATCGAACCTGTTTTATACCAAACGATTTTTCAAGCGACAATTGGAATGGCTGACGCAAAGGTCAATATTAGCCAACCTGTATTGGAGCAGTCATCAAATATATATACGGGTGAGCGAAGTTGGTATCTGGTTTTATACTAAATACTAAATTCCATAATAAATTATGCTTCCAATTAATATACCCAGGAATAATAACGAAAATATTTAATGACGTTGTTCAAAATTTCAATGACGAACTTCCGGCGTGAGTATGCTCCGAATTCATGTAGTTCATGCGGGCTTTTTTTTTTATTTCATCCAATATCAGAAAGGGACTACTATTAATTAATTCCCACATACAATAATGCTGCAACAGTTGACTTTGAAAACATTTAAGTAAAACACAAATGTAAACTATTTATAAATGAACTAAATATATTAAAAATTATGGCAACAAGAAGAATTGTTCATTATGAGCAATTTATCATTTTGCCACAGTGTTTTCAAAAGTCGTCTTCTGCAATGTGGAATTGGTAAACCGCATTACTCAACTGGAAAGTAATTTCGTTTGGTCGTATTGAGGGCTTTGCGGGAAACGGTTGTAACTAAAAACCTATTTTGAAGACAACAAAAATGTCCTCGTGCATTCCGCATTCCATTCGTCTCTATGCTGGTTACGAAATAGTCACAATGCATTCCGAATATCTGTTCCCGACCCCGATACAGTCAACGTGTATTCTGAGCTACATCCCTGTATTGACCGTGCATTCCAAATCGTATCTATTCTGACCGCAAAATTGCCACCGTGCATTCCGACCTATTATGACTCCGAAATAGTCTGTACTGACCTAAAAATGAGTTGTTTTTTTTTTTTACAGTTTTTACTGAATATGTACTATCGCAAAATCTGAACTGGATCAGAACTGTTCGCCAGATAATCGCCGTGCAGGGTATAAACTGGTCGCCAAATTGACGTCGCGTGCACTATGAACTAACTCTCCATATAGTAGCGGATGCTTATGTAAGACATTTCTGACACACAGTATGCATATGTACATTTGCATAAAACTTTCTTGAGTGAGTAGCCAACGCTTAAGCTATCCATTTCCCACATACGACAATTCTGCAGCAGACGACTTTCAATATTTTTTTAAGCAAGAATATGAAAACTTTCTATTAATGAAAGAATATTTACTGAATAAACATGAAAATATTGTGGCAAAAGTAGAAATTATGAGCAATTTCTACTTTTCCCACAATGATTTCAAAATTCGTCTGTGGAAAGAGACGTCAAAAAGCGTCTATATGTGGGAAAGGGGTAGATATTCTACATATAACACTCACTGTATCCGTTATTAGTTGATTAGAGCATTCGCACTACAGGAGTGGGGCCACATAGAATATGGTAGAAGTTGCTCTCCTTCTTGTTGCGTTCAGGGTAGCCGTACCATGGCTGAAATACTGTAGGAAGCGGCGTGAAACACCACTCAAACACATATGAGCCGTCCCTCGAGAAAACCAACATTGTGGACTCTGCGTTAAATATCGACCCAGATCAGTCTAAGCATGCCGCACAGGCTAATCGGGACAGACACCTTTCGCCTCATGTGACTTTTCTGTTTCAGGAATCATTACTCTATACCAATATCCCCCCTGAGACGGAATATGTCGGCCCCGATTAGCCTGAGCGGTTGCACAGGCTGATATGGGTCGATACATTACGCAGAGGCCATACTGTTGGTTTTCACGTGGAACGGCTCATATCACAAACAACCTGGGATAGAGTTTCCCTTTAATGACCGATTGAACTATATCCTTAGATGAACTCCGGCTATGTTGGTAATAAAACTCGCGTTAAAAAAATGAAACCACTTATCCCATTTATTTCTAGAACGAGGAAACATAACAACTTCACACCTTGCGAAGAATATTTTATTTACCTTAATGAGTTCCTTCTTCACATACAACAAATCTGCATCCGACGACTTTGAAATAATTTAATACAATATATGGAAACTCATATGGAAATGAAGAACACTTAATGAATAAAATTGAAAACATGGTGGCAAAGGGAGAAGGGCTCAGTATGAGTAGTTTCTTATTTTGCCACAATGTTTTCAAAAGTCGTCTGTTGCAGAGGCGTCAGAAAGCGTAAGTAGGTGGGAAAGGGTTAATGAGGTTGTTTTCTGCCGGTAAACCTCCTGTAGATTTTAGACGCGCCTGTAGCAGACAACTTATGAATAATTCGCAAGGATTCGATTCTTACCTACATCGGAAACCAGCGGATGTGTGTAAAGAAAGTACCACAGGTACCGATCTATGTTTTGACTCCGACAGAGACGATGTTGATGTCGAATGTATAGCTTGTATTTCTGTCTTAGTATAGGAACTGCTGAATGAAATGCTTGAGTGGAACATATTGAGAACAATTTGCTTTCTGCTGATTGATTGCTTTAATTCCTCCTTAGAATATTGTGTATGACTCACTTTACATCGGGGATGTGTGTTTTCCCTTTTACATTATCCAGTCCGACATTTCTATTAGTTTTGTTTTTTCAGCAGGGAATATATATTGATGGTATTTATTGACATAACACATTAACAACAATCAAAGGACAGACAGCTCCGAGTTTTTTAGAATTGTTGAGGAAGAATGGTAAATAAGAATGCCAGTATGATCGTCAAAATGTGTCTGCATGTGGGACAACCACAATCCAATTACTGACAATTCCGAGTTTTTAGAATCGTTAAGTTAGTATGGTACACACGAGGGCCAAGATTGCCGTATAGTGCAGATATGTCAAAATGTGTGCGCATTTGGGACAACAACAATAACAGTATTGACTGTTCCGAGTTTTAAGAATTGTTAAGTTAGTATAGTAAACAGGAGGAACAATGTGATCGTCTAATACAGCTACGTTTAAATGTGTCTGTATGTGGGACAACAACTATCGCAGTACTGCTAGTTCCGATTTTTTAGAATTGTTTATGTAAAACCCTAAACAAGAGGGACAACATGGCCGTTTTTGCAGATATGTCAACATGTGTCAGCATGTGAGACAACAACTATCGCAGTACTACTAGTTCCGATTTTTTAGAATTGTTTATGTAAAACCGGTCTAAACAAGAGGGCCAAGATGGCCGTTTTTGCAGATACGTCTGTGAGACAACAACAATCAAAGTACTGCTAGTTCCGAGTTTTTAGAATTGTTAAGTTAGTATGATTAACAAGATGTCCGTCTACTGCAGATACGTTTAAATGTGTCTGTATGTGGGACAACAACTATCGAAGTATTGACAGTTCCGAGTTATTAGAATTGTTAAGTTAGTATAGTAAACAGGAGGAACAATGTGATCGTCTAATACATATACGTTTAAATGTGTCTGTATGTGGGACAACAACACTAACAATATTGACTATTCCGAGTTTTTAGAATTGTTAAGATAGTCTGATAAACAAGACGGTCAACATGCCCGTCTATTACAGATACGTAAACATTGTGTCTCCATGTGTGAAAGCTTTAAAACACCAACCCTTATCCTGCTGGGCATGACCATCGTGCAGTCTAATCTTGGTTTATATTAATTGATGCTCATTAGATAATTCAAGATAAAATACTCCATAAATAAACAAGGACTTGAATGATGATACCAGTTTGAGGAGTTCGCATACGCGTTAATGGGAGACATTAGTGATAATTATATTATCTCCATTGTCAGAGCAAGACCAAGGAAGACCAAATAGTAGTTTGGTCCTTTTAGTTGAAATCCTTTGTCTTTATCGCTATTTGGCAATGAAATATTGCGATTACTCTGTACACAATAAATGTGTTAATCAAAGTGATGATTCAAAAGGGAAAATTAACATAGCCGTGCTTAAAGAACACACATCTGGAATTACTTATCAATCTCATAACAGGTGGCCAAGAAAATGCAAATTATAAGTGCACATCCAATGCAAAGAAACCAACGATAAAAGCAGAGGAAAACAAATGATAGGACCGAGCTAGATTTAGAGAGTATTAAAGGGAGATAACTGACTGATGTCTCCCATTCGAATCATACCTACATAACATAACTAATGATACATCTAGAATTCAACTAACAAGATTTCGGTTGTCAGCACATCATTTAGCAATATAAACTGGTAGATACAATATTATGTTATGCTATGTGGTGAAATACTGTGTTCTATCAGTGAAATAAAATCCATATTCCACACTGGGGAATATGAAAAGATGACGTAACGTACGTTAACAGGTACGTAGACACAAAATAGTTCCTTACTTTATTCATCAATTAGGATAAATTAAAAAGAAAATTTGTTCGTATCGAGTGGATAAGGATTATATTTCATCGAGCATTGATAACATTTTAATATTTCACTCGCGCTACGAGTAAAGTTATATTGCATGTATATTAATATGTATTGACTACTTTTTTGTATTGTATGTATGTATATTGCTGTGTGTCTTTGTCTATTTCACTTGAAGTTGTTTGTAAAAGGCCAAAGTCATGTGTTTATGACGATTGCTAATAAAGTTAAGTTCAGTTGAGTTATTGGAACACGACCGATATCAGGTTATCGATATGCTTGCGACAGGAATAGCATTCCGTTTTAATTGCCAATTAGCCGTCTAGAAAGACGATATCACCAACAAATTCGAACCGTCCCCATTTAACAAGGTTTCATCCTTTCATACATAACGATTGGAATATATAATAAACAACCGTGTGTAAATCATCTGCGTCAATTAAGGATTCACTCTTATTTTTCGTGCGTTCATGTAGTATGAACGTCGAACGCGATTTTACAAATCCATGAAGCGCGCTAGCGCTTCTTGTGAAATTTTCAAAATCGCGGCCGAGCGTTCATACCGCATGAACGCACGACAAATAAGAGTTAATCCTTA
>JAUELF010172288.1:0-14644 GCA_031471495.1 Clinocardium nuttallii | reverse complement strand
TATGGGGTTGAGATTTGATATGTGAAAAACAGTAAGATTGTACTGAATTCTCGTTGTTTTGAACTCGTATGATGTGTGTGTACGTGTAACCTATAGGCGTGCTTCGGCTCGAGCTTTCACACGTATAAACCATCCAAACAAATAATACTTAAACAGAATAAAATGTTGTTTTGTCTTGTTGAGTCTGGTTGTAAATAATAAGTTGAGTAAACATAGTTGTTGTTGTTGTTTAAAAGCGTTAAACTCTAGGCTAAACAGTGGGATTGTGCCCCTTAACTCACACAGCGCCCGATTGGTTTAAGTGGACTATTGCATGTTCAAAATCGGACATCTCCATTTATCAAGTGATAAAAGCTTTCGACTTGTTTGTTGACTTAAGAGCAAACAATGTTTACTTCCGGTGAGACAGCTCGTTACGAGCTGACATACCTGAATCGGTATTATTTGCACAAATCTCAATATTGATTTTGGAGCTGGAAGAGTTAACGCTTTCCCAGAAATAGCCATATGCTGACCGACCCCTTGAAATCATTGCGACAAAAGAAGAAATTGTTTATAATAAACATGTTCTCCTTTTGATACAATGTTTTCAGGTCTGGCCAATGTTTATACTTTCATTAACAGAGATATTCCATATGTTTCCCCAAATATATTTCGAAGTCTTCACATCCAGATTTGCTGTATGCGGGAAGGGGAACATGTGAAATGATATAATAAATATAAAATGATTATAATAAATGATGCATCATACCATAACTTTGTCCCCGTCTACGTTTACACATTTGGAACAGCTCTCTATCCCTACGGTAGGCTGCAAATGATCGGCGAACATATTGTCTTTGATCCTCATGAAAATGGCTGATTTACCCACACCGGCCTCACCCAATAGTACGACCTTGAACTTGGGCGTAGAGGACTGTTTTTGCATGTTACTTGGTGTGATGTATTCATATATATGGGCATGAAAACTGAAGAATCTGAATGCTGCATGAATTATGTGTTTCCCGGTGTCTGTCGGACATCATTTTTATCTATTAATAAGGAAATAAAAAGGATTGATACTATTTACTTGTTTAAGTTACTGATAACACATCCGTGATTGTAGATTAAGATACATAGATAAGTGATTTTATCTAACACAAAAATAATCAAATAGGTTGGTATGTATATATGTGTGGGTGAGAGCGAGAGGTATGTTAGAGAGTGAGATATACAGAGATATATATATAGAGAGAGACAGAGAGACAGAAAGACAGAGAGACAGAGAAACAGAGACAGAGAGAGAGAGGAGAGAGAGAGGAGAGAGAGACAGAGCCATGGAGAGAGAGAGAGAGAGAGAGAGAGAGAGAGAAAAAAATAGATGGTGAGAGAGAGAGGAGAGAGAGACAGAGCCATGGAGAGAGAGAGAGAGAGAGAGAGAAAAAAAAATAGATGGTGAGAGAGAGAGAAAGAGATGGCGAGATGGATATATATTTATAGAGCGAGAAAGAGAGGCATATATATGTATAGAGAGAAAGAGAGAAAGAGAGAGAGAGACAGACAGACAGACAGACAGACAGACAGACAGAGGGGGGGGGGGGAGAGAAAAGGTGAGAGAGACATATAGACATAACGACAGACAGAGAGGGGATAGAGCGTGAGATAGTCTCAATATATCGCCGTTACATATTTCATTGTAGGATGCGAACAGTCATAAAATAAAATCGCATTCCTTGTACAGAAACCTGGACTAGAGTGTAAGAGAGAAATACAAAGAGAATCAGACAGACAGTTTGATTGGATGGGGTTTAAGGCCGTTTTTAACAATGTTCAGTCATATCACGGCAGCCAGTTCATCTACTCATACGTAGTATACTGGACTGGTTTCTTGTATGTAGACGCTAAAGTTTATTTTTGCGTGAGCACTGCTAGCATAATAATAAAATCAAACCCATTATAATTACCTTTAAAACCTGTTTGAATCAGAAATATTAACAGTTCCGATATTATGTCCTGTAATACAACCCAATGTGTAAATTTAAATCTACGCGTGTAACAGTGTTTTCACTTCACAACGAGAAAACACTGTTTAATGATAATAGTTTAAAGTAACTATGTATAGAAATGAAACTAGGTTAACACGTTTACGTATGCATATGATTACCGCGTTTATCATCAAAATTAACACCCTATAGTAAATACGTATTTCTAATGTGATATTGTGACATAGCAGATGATTATTTATACCTAACAAAGGTTGTGGGGATATGTGTTGTTGCGTGGTCCGTGTTCGTCCTTCCTGGTGCATGATTGGGATTAAACGTGGTTAGAAGTGAGGTCTAAGACAATATAAAACAATATATATTCATTCCGTTAACACTGTATTCTACTGTTTCTTAAGTGGTCATTCAATGGGTTAATCACCTAGCGAATGAAGCGTAGAGGTGCCCCGTCCGTTCGTCCTGAGTCATATTCAAGGACAATAGACAATACTTTTATTGACGTAAACTGTATAGTTTCTTGTCATGTTGACAATGAATACACAAATTACAATTAGCACACAAATAAACTAAAGCCAAACAATTCATACATATTGATGATCAATGATATTCTTAAAGGAAATATTCGAATATTGGTTATGTGAGGGCAACAACTAATTGCTGGCTTCAGCGTGATGAAACTTTGCCTTTATGCAAATGAAATTGGAATGGGGTCTAGGTATAACTATTTTCAATGATCTATAGTGCTATACATGAGAAACGCTTAGAAAGTGTGAATGAATGTATATTGTTGTATGGCGCATCGACAGCTAAGGTCATTTAGCGCGCATTAAAATTCAAGTGTTCATGATCCCTGGGTAAACAAACCGGTACTGGGCTAGAAGATGTGCCTTGTCCAAGGGTACTCCACCATGACCGTAGTGCCGCGACTGGGGATCAAACCCGGGACATCCGGTTTCGAAATCCCCGACGCTAACCACTCGACCACAGCGGATTCCTAGAAAGTGTGACAATCGAGGACTGAAACTGGTTGACTGACATGGAAAGAAGGAAGTTAATTGGTGTATTGTAACGTATAGTCAACACTGTGCATCCAATCACCATCAGAGCACTTATAATAATCGGGGTTCCCCTTTGAAAATTGGACATCGTGAATCTTAACCCTTTCCCTCATATGACAATTTTGCAGCAGGCGACTTTGAATACATTTTGTCAAACAATCGAAAATCTCTATAATTGAATGGATAACCTATGACTAAAAGGAGGAAACATTGTGGCTCGTTTTGAGCAATTTCTTCTTTTGTCACTATGTTTTCAAAGCCGTATGTTGCAGATGCGTCAGAAAGCGTATATATGAGGAAAATGGTTAACGTTGATCACTCTGTCAACTTTTGGAAAGGTAAACACTTTATATAATCCAAAGTTGTTTAAAAATATAGTTTAAGTAACTGGTATACCAAAGTAATACTCCAGCTATTTTACAACATTCTTTTTTCGACGCATTATAAAACTTGATGTTTTTGATGCAAGTTCGAGATTAATTTTCAGAATGTGAGCTCTAACGGTGTATTATTGTCCATGAGTAATTATACTACTGTTGAATAATTGAGCCGTTCGGCGAGAAAATGACCATTATGGACTCTGCGTAAAGTGTTGTCCAGGATCAGCCTAAGCAAGCCACGCAGGCTAATACGGACAGACGCATTTCACCTCCTGTGGATTTTCTGTTTCAGGAATCAATTGAGGCGGAATGTGTCGGTCCGGATTAGCCTGCGGGATATTTAATCCCATATGGAAAAATATGTCAATATACCATAGGGTACCAAACAAAGAACTAAGTGTAAAAGCAAAAATGTCGAAAACGGGAAACAATCATAACAGACAAATTATTAAAAAAACGTGTTTTTTGTCCTGCTTTTTATATAATTATGTTTGGTTTTTGATAAAACGTCTATATTAGGAAAATCTAAGAAAACTAATTACACGATATTTTTAAGATGAAGGCGGAAGTGTCAACTTCCTTGATCCATTCCTTCATTCATATAAGTTAACCTTTTTCCATATACAGACGCTTTTTGAGTCCGCTGCAATAGACCCATCATTGGGTCTATCATTGCAATAGAATGTGTAAACATTGATGAAAGACGTGAACATTGCTCATTTCAACTCTTTTAAATAATTAAACATGCTCATCATAAGCAATTCTCATTTTACCACAAGGATTTCAAAAGCCGCCTGCTTCAGATGCGTCATAATACTTCTGCAGGTGGAAAAGGGTTATTTCTCACTTTTTCTACATACAACAAATTAAGAAATTTGCAATATATATATACAAGATGATTTGCAAAATAGATCTGAAATAGTTCATTCTGTGCACTCAAGTTCGATTTATCATTACATTTATTATAACATCATTCATTAGCACTTGTTTTTAGTATTTATATTAATAAGTTTTTCTAAAAAGTATCCTTTTTGTATATATATAGTGTATGTTTTGTCCTGAATCAAGGCAACGCACTGTTTATATTATACTAATAGTTGCAGTTCTTTAAAAGAAAAATGGTTATCTGACCCCTAAGAAAAACCTGTCAGTATATGCCAGCTCTAAAAGAACATACAACAAATAAATGCGATAATCGAATGTTATCGGAGGGGAATGGATGGTTCGTATTTCTCATGCATGTGTAAACGTTACGCTACACAGCCAACACCAGCTTTTTTATTCTACCTAGGAAGAAGACAGCGGGTGAAACAATTAAAGACCCACACTCCTCCCCCTTATTGGTTAATTACAGTTGTTGTTGTTGTTTCATTATATTTCAGATTCTCTATCCAGTGTTATGGAACATGAAGACGGGTGCATTCCTTGGTTTCACCGTTTGGGTCTGAGATGGTCTAATACAGTCAGTGTGGTTCCTGGGCCAGTAACTGACTTACAAGCTTCTAATTAATGACTGCATAACCTTACACAATTATAGACATTTCATGACGAAGTGTTAGAACGTCCAAGTACAATAATTCGGCGCGTCTTCCATTATGACATTGGTACAAGGGTCGGCGGTCAGCGAACCTTTCGGTTATGTGTTTAATTGTTGTGATATTGAAATATGTAAATGGGTGTTGCATTTACTCAATCGTGTAACCTTCTATTTGAAGCTGCCTACCTCTGAATCCCAGGATTGGCTGGTTTTCATTATTTGAGTTATAGAAATTGACTATGACTATTGCTTATAGGACATTTGGGGCTAAAGTTCTTAATTTAGGTATCTAAATCTTTAGAACAATAATATTTGGGCTAGCCCTTAAAAGGCTGATTTAGCTGGCAGCCCACTCTGGTTTAGTTGCTTAGCCAACACTTACAAATTGTCAATGTTTTATGGAAGTCGCGCCCATTCATGCCAAACATACAATGTGATATGATTTACTTTGAAAAACTGCTTGAGTGGTAATAAAACAAAATGTATTGGTTTATTTATGTTGTTTATTTATTTATAACACAGCTTATGTAGTTAAGTACTGGTCGCTGCATTAAGTCATATGTGAATTTGCTACGGCTTCCAGAGTCTTGCTTTGTCCCGGTCCGTCTCGGATAAATAGCTATTATTTGTTGAGAATACTATCGAGGAAAATGATAATTGTGTTTGTTTTACATTGACTTTAAGACAGGTTATTTATCATTATGTATAAGTCATTCCCACACACAACACATATGCAGGAGACGACTTTGAATAACAAATCTATACACAAACATGGAATGTATCTATTTAACTTTAATTAATGAATGAAGGGAAAACACATTGTGATATAAGACGAAATTGATCATGTTTCCAAAGGTCGAATGCAGTAAATGCGCCTGAATCTGTTTGTTAGTGAAACAATATACTATCACTCGTGATACTGTCTCCCGTAAGATAAAACTGCTGGCTCAAAATATTGCAAAGAAAAATATCGAATTTTCCCGGTCTTCGAACCCAAGACATTTGAATAACCAGTTCGGGTCACTATCTCTATTGTGACAGAAAACAAGAGTATTTTTTGCTTTTACCATTAATACGAATTAGCACTTGCCCACATACATCACATCTCCAGCAGACGCTCCTAACAACCGACAGCAAAACATATTGAACATCTCGATAAACGAAATAATAGTTGAAATAAATGCGAGAAATGGGGTAATGCTCAGTATGAGAAACCTTTACTCGTGCCATACTGTTTTAAAAAGCCGTCCGTGGGATGGAAATAGAGATATATGTGCGAAATACAATAGTGTTAAAATATACACACATGTACGCTATCTTTTGATGGAGTACTTTTTATGAGAGTGTGAGAAAGTGGCCTCGAAATTTTGCTGGATGTCTGGCTTTTGAAATAACGGTCCCTAGTTCGAATTTTGTGGGTCATCATTTTGAATTCAAAGTTTCATATTTTATTGGTTACTCTGGAAGCATTTTAACAATGTAATATGAGGTAATATTAACAACAGAAATACCTAATGTAATATGGGAAAAGACCAGGCTATAATAAATCACAATAATGTTCTAGACAGTGTCCAGTCTTGTACATTCGGTAGTTCGGTAGTTAATGTACTTAGATATACAGTTCACACAACGGTGTCATCTTTGAACATATTGTTGCCACATGAGAGAGAAGTCTATCTTGGTTCATAACACATACGTATTAACACTGTTAGCCTGGTTATACCAGATATAACTTAAACCACACTCACCAAAAATTAAATTAATTTATATTATTAGATCATTTATAGTTATTATCATTATTAATATAATCGTTTAAAATCAATATATAATGCTTTGTGCTATAACATAAAACATTGTGCCAATAGCCAATTATCCTTTTCTTGATGCTTATAAATATATGATATTGTCCTACATCACTGTAAAACATGATTTGATGTGTTTTTCCTGACACGTAAACTATGTTTAGAAAGTCTGTGTGCACGTTTTCTAACATTGACAGATCGCCTAATCGCCATATTTCACAACAATTAGTAAATTTAGATAAATATTGTAGAATCAAATAATTTAAGCTGACATTCGGAGCGATTGGTGGGTGCGCGAGTGCTGAGGAAGCGAACATCGAACGTAATGAACAACATATGTGATAACTTACGTCACTCTCAATGTTTATCAATTCAATCGTTTATTGTGTTATTGTCTCAAAATAAGCCACATGGAAATAACAATATTTTTTAAAAATGAAATACAAATTATGTCACGTGATGGAGTGGGAAGGGTGAGAGAGAGAGAGCGAGAGGGAGAGAGGGAGAGAGAGAGAGAGAGAGAGAGAGAGAGAGAGAGAGGGGGGAGAGAGAGACAGACAGAGACAGACAGACATAGACAGAGAGACAGAGAGATACAGAGAGACATAGAGAGAGAGGGGACATTCCATGTTATCAGATGTTTTATATCTTTAGAAAGGCGATTTATACTTTTTTCTTCGGGGTAAAGTGCATCAGACTATAGTTTCTTCAAGTAGATTTTTTAGATTCTCGGGGTTTTTGTTGTTGGTGTTTTGACCTGTTACATATGTGTTGAGATCTTGAGTATTTTTGAATAAAAATTGTTCACATTCAAATGCTGTGGTGTCACAATAGTATGAAGGGATATGTGTTAAAATTGAATCTTGTGTTATATACGTTATTGTGATAAGTGATTGGTGGAATATTCAAGCTCCACATGTAGGAAATAGACATTTATTAAAGTTTGAGAAATGTAGATCAGTATAATTATCCGATAGTGTAATCGTATTTGGTGGATGTGTCCATCAGCCTCGCTGTCTGTCTAGACGGACAGTCAGCCCTGCTGATGTACAGCTAGCATCTAGCTGTACAGTCAAATTCGTGTCATGTTACGATGTGAAGGTCTGAGACATTTGCAGTTTTATCTGCATTGTCATGAAGAATCCATTGCTCATGCGTCACAGACTCAACTTTGTACAGCCTTACTGGGGTTTTATCATTAACATTTTATGTTGTTTGACACAAATTTAATTCTGACATATTTTAAGTTATTTACTTGTTAATCACATATGTAATAGCCATGCACTTATTTGTCTAGACATTCATATACATGTTTATAAAGTGTTGTGCATGTTTATAAAGTGTTGTGCATGCTTATCAGTGGTTTGAGACCTTCAGAGCACTTCTTAGGGCCCATACATGAAATTGTTTGCTTTAAGAATTCTTCATATGGTCCTCAAAGATTTATATATAAAGATAAGGCAATTTAGGTTTAGGCATGGATCCAATACAATAAAAAATGGTTGGTAAATTGCTTGCTTGATTAAATTATAGGTTTTACCTTTGTTAGAAATTTGAGTTCACTGTACCATTTCTGCTGATGTTGATCTTTGAGAATGATTTTTACTAGTTTATTTCGATTCTTTTTTTAAATGAACTCCTGGTTAAGCCAGATTTATGTTCTCCTTACTTCATTTAATATAACTTGAGATCCATTTGGATATAATAAAATCATGAACTTCGTCTGTCGACTTGTGTTCTTCATTCATTTGTGTAACGTATATACATGTACGTGCGAATAGCCTTGTTTTACTAACTGGTACGTGTCGAAAGACATATATGAATACTCTCCGGTTAGGAGTTAGTTGGTTTTAAAATAAACATGTAAAACATGCTCGCGTGTTGTTCCTTTGTAAAACTCACTTTAATGAGTACATTGACAACGATACATGGTGTCAGAAGTGTCGATATGGCGGAACAAGTATCGAATATTCCGTTTCCGGCGAAGTTGGAGCTTCGGAAAGGAAATCTGGCAGAAAATTGGAAAAAATTCAGCCGTGTTTGGACTAACTACGAAGTCGCGACAGGTTTGTCCGAGAAGGATATGAAATTGCGTGTGGCTACGTTGTTGACATGCATGGGCCCTGATGCAATTGAGCTTTGTGAGACATTCACTTTGTCTGCAGACGACCGCAAAGACTGCGTAAAGGTAATTGAAGCCTTTGAAAAGTATTGCATAGGTGAGACGAATGAGACCTACGAGAGGTATACGTTTAATTGTAGATGTCAGGATGCTAATGAGACGATAGATGCATATGTTTCGGCTTTGAGGACGTTAGTTAAGACTTGCAATTACGGCGATTTAGAAAATAGCATGCTACGCGACAGAATTGTCATCGGTATTCGTGACAACAGGACGAGAAAGAGGTTGCTTCAAGAGAAGAAGCTGGGTTTCAGTAAGTGCATAGATATATGTAGAGCCTCTGAGAAAACAGATGAACGGGCGAGGACAATGAACCAAGAAGAGGTGTCAGTTGTTAATAGATTTCCAACAAAAGGTACGAAAAAGACAGAGAAAACTGTAATGATGAGAGACTGCTGGTATTGTGGTAAGAAACATTCACCCAAGAAAGAAGCTTGTCCTGCATGGGGGAAGACATGTTCCAAGTGTGGTGCAATGAATCATTTTGCGGTAAAGTGCAAAAACAAACCCCAGACACATGAAAACAGAAACATGAAACAGGGACATAAAGTGAAACACAAATCAATGAAAGCAAAAGGTGTTCATACTGTGAATTTCGAAACAGAAGACAGTGACAGTGAAGAGGGAGATGTGTTGGTAATTGAAGAAATCCAAATGGTTGAGTCAGAACACTATCAAAAGAAACTGTTTGCTAGAATGAAGATTGAAAATGAACAGTTTAAGTGTCAGTTGGACTGTGGTGCCACTGTGAACATTATGTCAGATACAGACTACATGAAGATCTATGATGATCCATTTCTGACAGGACTACACAAATGTAAAATCACACTGAAAATGTACAATAAGAGTGAAACAAAGGCACTTGGGAAAAGACAGTTCAAGGTTACAAATCTGAAAAACAAAAATATGTACAATCTAGAGTTTGTAGTAGTAAAGGGACCAGCACAAATGCTTTTAGGGTCACAGGCTATACAGAGCATGAATCTCATTACAGTAAACAGAGAGCACATTATGTCTGTTGAGATGCCAGAGCCAATCATCAACATGTTTGAAGATATATTTCTAGGCGGCGAAGGTAAACTTCCAGGAAAGCTCCACTTGACACTCACAGAGAGTCCGAAACCAGTTCAGCAACCAGTGAGGAGGGTTCCGATAGCAGTAAAACCAAAGCTGAAGAAAGAATTAGAGAGACTTAAGAAACTAGGTATGATAGTACCAGTGCAAGAACCAACAGATTGGATTTCGAGTATGGTGGTAGTCATGAAAAGCACTGGGAAAGTTAGACTGTGCATAGATCCGAAACCACTGAATAAGTGTTTAAAGAGAAATATTTACCCAATACCAACCATTGAGGACATTCTTCCAGAGTTGACAAAAGCCAAAGTGTTTTCGGTTGTTGACGCTAAAAACGGGTTTTGGCAAGTCCAGTTAGATGAAGAGTCTAGCTACCTGACAACGTTTGGTACTCCATGGGGTAGATTCAGATGGTTAAGAATGCCTTTTGGAATCTCTCCTGCACCTGAAGAGTTCCAAAGAAGACTTGACGAGGCACTAGAGAGCTTAGAAGGAATTAAAGCACTACATGATGATATCCTGGTATGGGGTTGTGGACAAACCCACGAAGAAGCGGTTCAAGATCATGACCAAAAGTTGAGAAGCCTATTTGAGAGATGCAGAACAAAAAACATCAGACTCAACAAAGACAAACTGAAGTTAAGACAGAAAGTGGTTTTCATGGGCCATGTCATAGGCGAAGGTGGGCTTAAAGTAGACGAGAGCAAGATTGAAGCAATAAAGAACATGCCAGCACCGACTGATAAGAAAGGTGTACAGAGACTGCTTGGTATGGTTAACTATGTGCAGAAATTTGCACCGAGATTATCATCTGTCACAGAACCGTTGAGACAACTGATCAGAAAAGACACTGAGTTTGTTTGGGACAGAACACATGAAGAGTGTGTGAAAGAAGTTCAGGCTATCTTGTCATCGGTACCAGTGCTCAAGTTTTTTGATGTAGATAAACAAACTGTTCTTCAATGTGATGCTTCAGAAACGGGACTGGGCGCATGTTTGATGCAGGAAGGTCACCCAGTTGCGTACGCGTCTCGCGCTTTGACATCTGCTGAGAAAAACTATGCTCAGATCGAGAAGGAACTCCTCGCCATTGTGTTTGGCATGGAGAAATATGAACACTATGTCTATGGTAGAAAAGTCATTGTTGAAAGCGACCACAAACCACTTGAGATAATACACAAGAAGTGTTTAACGAGTGCACCCAAGAGATTACAGAGAATGCTGCTTCGGTTGCAGAAATTTGACATTGATATACAGTACAAACCTGGACCACAAATGTATATGGCGGATGCATTGAGCAGAGCATATTTGCCCAGCCGAAACGATAATAGGTTGTATACAGAGACAGAAGTAGAGAGTGTCAACATGGTAGAAATGCTGCCAGTTTCAGAAGAAAGAGTACAAGAAATCAGACAGAACACAGCTGATGATCAACAGCTACAGTTACTAAAGAGGACAGTCATGGCAGGTTGGCCAGAGAAAAGGGAAGATGTTGGCCAAGACATACAGTGCTATTTCCCTTTCAGAGAAGAGATCAGTTTTCAGCATGGGTTACTCTTCAAGGGTGACAGAGTAATTATCCCCAGACACATGAAAGTGTCAATCATGGACAGACTGCATTCCAGTCACATAGGTATTCAAGGATGTCTAAGAAGAGCTAGGGAAGCTGTATACTGGCCAAAAATGTACACCGATATAGAACAGTACATACAGAAATGTGATACGTGCAGGGAACTATCGATGCATCAGCAGAAAGAGACACTGCATAGCCATGAAATACCTTCCCGACCGTGGGAAGTGATAGGTGTAGATCTATGTGAGTGCAATGGGGAAAACTATCTGATAACGGTAGATTACCTATCAAACTTTTTTGAGGTAGACAGACTTTGTAGTACATCAGCAAAGGGGGTAATTCCTAAGTTGAAGAAGCACATGGCAAGATACGGTATTCCAGATAAAGTAGTTTCCGACAATGGACCGCCCTTCTTTGGGAAAGACTTTAAGGAGTTTGCGAAAACATATGAGTTTAAGCATGTGACAAGTTCTCCTTTGTATCCGCGATCAAACGGGAAAGTAGAAAACGCGGTGAAAACAGCCAAGAGACTGATGAAGAAAGCCAAGCATTCAGAGAGTGATGCTCATCTGGCCCTATTAGACTATAGAAACACACCTACTGAAGGGGTAGGACTCTCTCCGGCACAAGTTATGTTTGGAAGACGTACCAGGACACTCCTTCCAATGGCAAAGAGACTGTTAATGCCTGAAGATAAAAGCAGAGACAATCACTATCAGAAACTGTTAAAGAACAAAGAAAAACAGGCAAAATATTACAACAAAAACGCCAAAGACATTAAATCGTTGAAGCGGGGGGACATTGTGAGGGTATCTCCGATAGCGAAAAATCAACCTTGGAGGAAAGCGAAAGTGGAAGCAGAGGAAGGCATACTGCGTACAGAATACAAACAGAAGACGGATCGAGCTTCAGGAGAAATCAGCTACATCTTCGTGCAACAACGGAACCATTTCGCGAGGAAACATTAGATTCGCGCATCGAGCAAAACGAAACGCGAGTGTTAAATTCATTTAGTGAATCATGTGTGTTAGGGAAAGGTGAAGTGAAGTCACCTAGTGCTCAGTGTTTGGGTGAATTGAAGTTGCCTAGAGCACAGAAGCAATTAAGCATAGAGTGCCATGAGAAAAGTGATAGTTCTAAGAGTGGTAATATGAATGGTAGAGAAAGCAGTGTCCGGCTATTCGACAAGAATAACACAACGGACTACAAGACAACAAGAGGAAGGACCATTAAGAAGCCAGCATATTTACAAGAGTACCACACATAAACTGTTTGGCTAATACCATTGTATTGGTACACTGACTAATCGTTTTATTTGACAGCTTCATAGCTAACTAGTTACATTTATGCATTAAGTTAAACAATCAAAATGTTTCAAGCTGAAACTAGGGTTCTATTATCATGATTATAAGGTGTTTTGAATAATTAAGTATTAGCAAGATACAATGTTCTATTTTATTTAGGGACAAGTTATATGATTAACAAGTAAGGTTATTGGAAAATGAAAATGTATCATTGAGATAATTCTGTATGCAAAATTACTATGTTTTAGTTTTATTTAGAAAAAGAGGGATGTAACGTATATACATGTACGTGCGAATAGCCTTGTTTTACTAACTGGTACGTGTCGATAGACATATATGAATACTCTCCGGTTAGGAGTTAGTTGGTTTTAAATAAACATGTAAAATATGCTCGCGTGTTGTTCCTTTGTAAAACTCACTTTAATGAGTACATAGACAACAATACAGTAACCAAATGAAATTGTCCAAGGGGAGGACTGTTGCCTTTTCCAACAATGTTTTCAAAAGATGCTTCGTAATTTTACCTTTCTTGCCCTCTCTGTTGTTAATCAAATAAAAAAATTCAAGCGGAGAACTTTTGCCTTTTCCAACAATGTTTCAAAAGATATCAGACAAGTTTTTGCATTTGATTTTTTTCACTGGCTCTAAGGAAATATCATTAGTCATCTCTAGTTTCTAAGACTTATTGTTAAGAATCAGCTGTAATTTAGGAAATGTACCCGATAAACTGTTTTTAAGTGCCAAAATTTCTTGGCAATTTCTTTTGCATCAAGTGACTGAATAATTGAGTATTGGAAGAATGCTTTCGCATATCAAAATAATATGATTTCTATGACATGATTCATGAGAAAAGGAAAGTGTTGAAAAGTTTGAAGTCTAAAAAGTAAAATGGAACAAATATTGCCGAACGAAACATGGAAATCTTCTTTGGAAGAATGGAACGAAGCCATTTATGATTTCCGGTCATAGTTTTTGATCTATAGGTTTCTCATCAAATTCATGCTTTTCGGCGATTTATTATGATAGATGGGGAGTTTCTGCTCCACATTTATGATGTAATTAATGAAAATAATTCTTATTTACATTGCCTTTCCCGCCTGTCGTCATTTGAACAGCGACTGGTTTTATCTTTGGAGTTGTCTGTTTGTTAAAAAGTACATTTTTTGAAAAATGTTCTCCTCGTTCACATTTTATATTAATATTATTATTGTTTTGCATTACCTCCACAAACAAATAAATAACTTCATTCATTAAAGGACAACCCATGAATCGTGAAAGAGAGAAATAACTAAAAAAATGTCAAAAAATAAATCTTAGCAAAAACTTGCCTCAGTGCGTCAAAATGGAAATTAGTTCGATTAAACTAGATGGGTTAATAGTGTCTCTCACTTAACTCAGTGGCGGATCCAGGATTTAATTACTTACTTGGTGTGCACACTAATGATGGATGGTGTCCTCCGCCCAGTTAGTATATCCTGGTGCCTGCGGGCACATGCATAGCCCGTGCGCTCCGCCCAGTTGGCGTTTGCACGCTAGCGCTACAACTGGTCAATTCCTGAGAATTTTCATTTCATGCCAGTGTCATGAGTGTGTGAAGTGTGTTTACATATAGCCCCTTCTTGTCACATGACACATGTCGCGATTCACACAAAATGTGAATTCTGGCCTTTTGCTGACTTTCTCGATTGGTCGGTCGAGAACGGATTCATCCCGTCTCTCCATGTACGAGATGACCTGCCGTCTGGTTTTATT
>JAUELF010172179.1:0-14646 GCA_031471495.1 Clinocardium nuttallii | reverse complement strand
AACGCTATGACTAGGGGTTTTCTCAAACAAAAATTGGGTTCAATATAAATTTACATTTTGTTGTTTTTGCACAAGCACATTTTTATACTTTTATATATAATTTAGTTACTTTGTGTTGTATTTTATACTTAAATTTCTAAATTATGTATACAACTTCATGGATTAAAACGGTACATTGTGTACGTTTACTTTGTATAATGTGCATACTGTTTAGCTTGTTGTAAAACGTATTTAATTGATCCCTGGACTGTTAAGGCAAGTTGACCATTTTGAAAAAACAGAGGGCAGCACAAAAAAAAATACAAATTTTCTGTTCCGGTAAGCTGTGCATGACAATATACGCATACACAACATGGAAAATAAACAGATGAACTGACATGAATATATACAAACATATATTGACTTATGACTAATAGAGATAATTATGAAAACAAAGTGATGAGAAAAAATGAAGATATATATTGATATTGAAAATGCAAACATAGAAGATATTAATAATAACGGAAATATAGTCTTTGTTTACAAAGAATTGAAATATCAAATTTACAGCATTCGATGTAATCTAAATAAGTGGAAATAAAAGTGACGTGTGTATATACAACACAGCCTACCGTTATGGTTTCCATCATTGAAAGCACCGCAATGATAAATGCGTACCAATGTCAGTTTACATAGAAGTATATGGTAAACTAAACCGGTTATGTATTAGTCGTGCGATAGTTCAATTGACACGGGCAATATGGGTTTTGCCTTATAACTGAGTTTACGTGAATGGCACGCAACATAGCCAATATTGATGGAAATGCACTTGAGCCGTCCCGCGAGAACACCAACATTATTGCATCTGCGTAATGTATCGATCAGATCAGCCTGCGCTATCTTTGCAGACTGATCCGGGCCGACACATTCCGTCTCAGGGGGATAGAGGTATAGCGGAATGGTTCTTGAAACAGAAAATACACAGGAGGCGAAAGGTGTATGTCCTGATTAGCCTGCGCGGCATGTTTCGGCTGATCCGGGTCGATGTTTTACGCAGAGACCACACTGTTGGTTTCCTGGCGAGACGGCTCATTTGCAGAATGATCTGTAAAAGTAGGTACAGGTTTACTTATAGACGCGTGAACTCGTACAACTGAACGTGCACTATACTAGGACTATCGATATTGTGCGTGCTATCTTGTACTCTGCAAAAACATACTGCCTCGATCATAAGTGAAGTTTATCGACCCCAACGTTCTTATGAAAATTTAGATCTGAAAACGTATAAGGATATAATAAACAAGCTATTCAAACGAGACAAACGGTATGCTAGCAACCCTTGCCTGATTTGTGCGCGTTTCATATGTCGATGATCTGCTTGAAATATGACACAGATGTAGAAACTGTCTATTATTTGCTTAACCGTTGTCGATATATGAAGTTGTTACATTATTCTGCTTAAAACATGTTGTCTTAAAATGTTCATTTAATATGTATGATTTTAGGTAAAGGAAAACACATTGTGAGAAAATAGGGAATCCTCTTAATGAGCACTTACTTCTTATCTTACAATGTTTTTAAAAACCGTCTACGTCAGAAGTATAACAAATTGTCTATGTCAGTAGAACGGTTATATCTATTTTACATTTTTCTTTTGTGGAGGAACTAAACAATATAACCACGAGTAGATCATATTCCGCGCATGCCAAATGGGGGTCACGAAATAAACAGGTTCATCATCTCGTTCCCTCGAGATTTGACAGCCCATTTATGGTAGACTGTAACCATGTTTATTATCGTAGATATCATCATTAATCGGCAGATACATTCAACTGGGTACCAGACAGCATTTAATGGCATAGTGCGTTACCAATTGTTGCTGAGCACCAGTTTCAAAATGTCGCCTTTGCTAATAATTTTTCAAATGTTTCTTAAAAAAAACCACGGAAATGAGTGTGCCTATTTTGAGTCAATATAGCAAATGGAACATGCAAATCATTCAAGTCCATGCACTATCAGATAAATGGTTTAAATGTTTACATCATATTGGTAATTAAAAGTAGTCTGCTTTGTGTTAATCGCATGTATTAAACTTCTCAATACGTTCTCTAAAACAACATGTTGTTAGAATAATATAATAGATGAAGGTCAAATGTCTCCGTGTGTGTGGTGTTAAGAGCTTTTGCATCTTAAGCGGTAGAACGTGGTCCGATCCCCGGGTCATACCAAATACTTTACAAACATGCTATAATTGGCTTCCCTTATTGGTACCCATTAGTGCGGGGTTAGAATTACGACTGGTTGAATGGTGGTGTCTCGATAATAACATGGGCCGTCCCGCGAAAAATCAACATTGTGGTCTCTGTGCAAAGTATCGATCCGGATCAGCCTAAGCATGCCGCGCAGTTTTACTCGGATCGACACTTTTCGCCTTCTGTGGGTTTTCTGTTTCATGAATCATAACTCTATACCGCTATCCCTCTGAGACGGAATGTATCGGCCCAGATCAGTCTGCCGGATTGCGCAGGCTAATCTGGGTCGATACATTACGCAGAGGTCATTATGTTGTTTTTTTCGCGGGACGGCACTCATGATATTAATGCTTTCCTTCTTGGCGCTAAAGAGTGCGGGGTAAGCATTATGCCTGACCCGTTTGTGTCAGACTAAATGAACCAGTAAACTGGGATCTTACTAAGGAAATGCCGTGATCTAACGGAAAGAGTTATGATAGCGTCGTAAAACACCATTCAAAATCAAAATAAAATTAAGGTTATGAACCTTTTCAAAAGTAATCGCTACATACGTTGACGACCAGTCTAAATTACCCCCCTGTGTCTCCTAGCTTACTCGCACTAATACACCGCACACACATGCTATCAAGACAGACAATGGATGAAATGAATTATGTATTCGGTCTATGTTATTGATAAAGTAACCTTGAGCTCAAGGTGATGGATTGACGATATTTGTATACAAACAATCTGTTATTATGATACGAAACTCTATGGTAAACGTTATAATAAGCGTAAGCTCCTTATTTTATCGAACAGTTATGGCTCTCTTGCGTTTCGCCTCGTCGGAAGCCTGAGGTCGCATATTCGATGCCGCGGCCGGGTCATACCAACGACTTTAAACAATGGTATAACTGATTGTCCCTCCCTGGCACTCTGGGTGTGGAGTTTATATATCGACTAACTGATTTATGTCGTAAATGAACCGGCTTTACTTGAAACACCGTAATATAACTGAAACAATGCTGAAAATGGTGTTATACATCAAACGATCAAACACGTAACGGCTCAGACCCGAGCGCGGTCACTAGCTCAAGTCATGTTCATGACAGTCATTGTTGAGTTAACTCAAGGAAGACGCATTCACTCGACGAGAATGTCTTAGTCACCGAACAGCGGTCCCTGGCTCGAGCCTTTTCATGTCAGTCGTTGTTGAGTTAACTCAAGAGTAAGACGCATTCGCTAGACGAGAATTGATTAGTCACTGAACCGCGGTCCCTGGCTCGAGTGATGCCCATGACGGTCATTGTTTAGTAATCTCAAAAGTGATTGAATAACTGATAGAAAACTGCGTTGCAGCAGTTTTGATTGCTCTCTGTTTTCAAAAGAAAGATCTCTTCCATGAATTTGTTCGAGTTAACCCTTTCCCTCATACGACAATTCTGCAGCAGACGACTTTGAATTTATGTTATCAAAACATTGATAACCCATGACTTAAAGTGGAAAACATGGTGGCAAAAGAAGAAATTGCAAGTTTTGAGCAAATTCTGCTTTTGTCACTATGTTTTCAAAAAGCTGTCTGCTGCAGAGGCGTAAGAAAGCGTCTATATGAGGGAAAGGGTTAAACGACATATTCCAATTATGACATGTTCGAGCTATCGTAAGTTCTCTGTTACTGAAATACAGTTTGTTAAAACGACAAGAAATCGGAAATAAATAAAATATTGATTTACCCGGATATTTGGTAGTTGCCTATCTCGTGAGTTTCCCATTCTGCTTGTGTAAAGAGTATATTGCGAAAATGAAAGGGAGCTGCTCTGGATCTTCGGTGACCTTATGTGATCTTTGGTGATCTTCGGTGATCGCAAAGTCCCGAAGATCGGCTTTCGCACGACGTTACTTATATAATCGTGTATTAAGATAATGAACGTCTTTAGAGCTTGACTTGGAAATAGGAAATATCTTGATTAGGCTGATACGAGGCTTCATTCAAATATTAAGACATCGTATGTATAGATGAAGCTATAATACTTGACAGGCAGCAACGCGATGATCCATCTATTCCTGGCAAAAAAAACTAGCTTACACTATTTTCCCTAAACAATTGTTGTCATGGCGATTCCCAGTGATATTATCAGTTTATCTGCTTTGTTAAAAAAAATGCGGTGTCATCAAATCTCGTGGCGATGAAGTGCAAGTAAGTTCTGACAGTTTGAAAGATTCTACTTGATAACATGTGGTTTTCAGAGCTACAACTGTGCAGGAAAGAATAAAGCAAGTGTTTGCGAAGCCCCATCTTCGGATGATTTGATAATAATGGTGATTGCGATATGTTTGTAATTTTTTTGTCCGTTGATATCTTTCTTATGGAGGATTTGATGAGGATATTTGAACGACACTATGGCATATCGAGTATATCCTGATCGAACTGCGAGCGTCTTATGTCATTAAGTCCGGAAGTAGTGTTTTGTGTGGTGTTGAGCGGTCAGGAAGTAGTGTTTTGTGTATTGAGCAGTCTAACTGAATAGCGATACAAACCCACGTCCCACGTGATGTAACAGTTTATGGAATGGTGACATAAAAACCTCAATGGTTCCAATGTGTATGCCGTGTTTGAAGTCAGAAGAAATGATGTGTTTGAAGTCAGAAGAAATGATGTGTGTGAAGGCAGAAGAAATGATGTGTTTGAAGTCAGAAGAAATAATGGCATGCAATTTCTCCCCATTAAGCCGGATCAGACGATTTATTTGAGACACAAAAACTGATGAATCGTCTTTTTTACCTCTCACATTTCCAACTCAGTGACGTAGTTTTTTTTTAAATCTGGGTCTGGAAAGAGACAGATTATGGTTCGATGTCCTACGGGTCTCGCTCGCTCAATATGGTAATAATAATATCGATCCTTAGCTACCAGTGTAATTGAAATTACAAACAGCATTCCAATTTAGCATCCAGAGCAGTCTAACGAATCAGCTAGTCGAGTCCAAACTCTACATTTTGCTTTTCGTTAGGGAACATATTAAACTGTCTCTTGATATATGATTTCGTTTTGTAGCTGTTTTGTTTATAGAGATTACTATGTCGAAAGTAAAGCGGAGTAAAGCACCAAACTATGCTTATGTACCATCTCATCTGTTAGGTATACCTACACTTTATATTGTCGTTGGCTTAATCTGGTTTATATAGGTAAAAGCAGTATTCGCACAGCTGTATTAGCCGCTATATTGGAATAACATGACGCATAAACCGACCTTCAATTATGCTTAAGATAATTCCAAAATTATGTCAGAGCCGTTTTCCATGCGAGTGCAATTGATTGGCTAACGGGGAATAAACAGATCGAACTGGGCGGAGGCGCATACTGAACTTGAATATTGCATGACACCACTTTCCCGGTGATCGGCTTTTGTTTTACATGACCCTCAGCGAATTTATGTATATATATTGACGGGTTTAACACCGTATCGTATTTTGCCGACCACTTCACCTAGCCACATATTTCATTGCTTTCACACACCAAACAACAGTATTTCCAAGCAGTATACCTGTTAGCCCAATGACGACTGATGCGTGTCGCATTCACTTGTATCAAACGTCAGAAAAAATGTTTGCCGAGTTGAGTTTCGAACTGACAATCCCTGGATTGAATGCCCGCGACACTATCGCCAGAGCTACCGGGTGTTTGGTCGAGTGGTTAGAGTCGGGGATTTGAAACCGGGTGTCCCGGGTTCGATCCCCTGTCGCGGCAAGACGGTCATTGTGGAGGGCTCTCGGACAATGCGCATTTCCTAGCATATTACTGGTTTGTTTACCCAGGTAACATGAATATGTAAAATGTCGCCCTGATATAACTGAAATAATGTTATAAACATGGTATAAAACAAATAAAATACAATACAATGTAGGTATTAAATGACTAGCGACGCAGCAAAATAGTATTTCGGTAATTTGTGACAAACACTCGCATAGTTTAGCCAGATATATATACACTGTTCTCTTTGAATTAAATGGCCTGCACTGTTCTAGTAAAGGCTCGAACACCGACCACATTTATATGGCATATGGGTCAAATGTACGAATCTCGATGTTGTTCCTATTTTTGTCTATGTCTGGGTTATTTTGAAAACACCTTTAACAGACTCAGCGATCTCCGTATGCAGTCGCTATCTATAGGCAGTATACATGAACAATACCGATGTTTTACGTGTTCGGACGGAAATATCCCAGTAGATCTACTATTAACAATTCCTATTAAAGAACACACCTAGTTTATTAAGGATATTCTAACTTAAATCCACTGTACCAAACCCTCATTCTGTTTTCAGCATTTACTGTGCCTTCTCCTTCAAAGTCTGTCATCCATTGCCCTGAATCCGTCGTACCACCAGACCCTGACGGAGGCGGACATTGCCGACATGTTGATGCAGCTGCTGCTACCCTCGGACGAGTGGTACTATACCAATCACAGTACCAAGTACGCCCGATACGTGAAATACCACGCCGCTCGGATACTCGTCTATATAGGTCAACTACACAGACTGGGCGGACGAGTGGACCTGTTTGATACTAGAGGTGAATCACAGTATTCAATTAGTTTATGTAGTGCATGATACATTATGATACTTGAATTTCAAAAGTCTGGCTTCAAAACTATAATTCTGAAACCGTTCTCTGTGCAAAGAAATTAATTCCATGGTGCAAATAAGAAATCTGAATGGTCAGTGTCGAGAAGAATTGGCGTCTGACCAATCAGCTAATTAACCAAGAATTGTGAGTACATATTAAGTTTTTGAACCAGATTTCAGACTTTATCTTAATGTTAAATTGACCTTTAACATGACAGGCTTAAACAAAATAACCTGAAATAGACTGGACAGAACTTCTATAACCGCCTTGTTATCCTGAAATGATATGAACGATTGGAATACAGTGGTAGAGCGTCTTACCTTCGCAACAAAGGTCACATGTTCGAATCTCGTGATAAACGGTTACTACCATTGCTACTGTTTCTACAGCGGAAAATGCGCAAGCAACCTAACATTTGATATAGCAGACGAACATGGATTACATTGTATCTTTGTTTTCTCATCACTTAAACATTATACCTCTTTGTTTTGTTCTTAAGTTACAAACATTGCTGTATTACATGTGCGTCGAAAATGAGGGCATAGCTAGTGCCTATACCCAGTCTCGTCTTTAATGTTTACTTCTGCTGTAATCAACATTATGATTTCTGCGTAAAGTATCGACCCTGAACCGTCTAAGCATGCCGCGCAGGTTTAACCCGGACAGACACGTTTCGCTTCCTGTGGATTTTGTGTTTCAGGAATCATTACTCTATACCTCTATTCCCCTTAGGCGAAATGTGTCGGCCCGGACCAGTGTGTGCGGACAGTGCTGGCTGATCTGGTCGATACATTACGCAGATGCCATAATGTTGGTTTTCTCGCGGGACGGATTTATTATTTCTTTGTTTTCAGTGTTCGAAGAGTCTGTCACAGCAAACCCTATCCTACAGGTAAACTCTCCAGAAGATAGTTTTATCGAGTTGATGGCATTGGGTCGAATTGTCATGTGGAACGGACGTCATCATATAGAGGCCGCGTCCCTGGAAGGACTTATTACGCATATTATTGAGGTGTGTTCGAAATTTACCTGTACATATGGTTTATTGGTTCAGCTACGTCACGCGAAAGTAGATCTTGGGATGTTTTTTTGTTATTATAGGAACTTAACCCTTTTTCCATATGCAGCAAATATACAGTAGACGACATTGAAATTATGAAGTTGAAAACAGTGTGACCAGAGGATAAATTGCTCATCATGAGCAATTTCTCGTTTGGCCACAATGTTTTCAAAAGTAATCTGCTGTTATTGCGTCAAAATGCGTCTGCAGGTGGGGAGGGGTTTACCGGTTGTTTCAACGGTATTCCGTCTGTATTACGGCGATCAGTTCACCTAACGATTTTTCCCGGCTTTCTGGCATCAGTACTGCTATACACACAACATTCTTCTCAGGCAACCGGCTATCTTCCAACATAAGTTATTCTGGACAATGATGGACATCCTCGGTACCCAGGATATTCATAAAATATATGATACCCTGGGCAGATTGGCAAGCGAAACTTCGTAAAGTCATCCTCGGTACCCAGAATTTTCACAAAATATATGATACCCTGGGCAGATTGTCAAGCGAAACTTCGTAAAGCCATCCTCGGTACCCAGGATTTTAATAAAATATATGATACCCTGGGCAAAAGTAGATCGCGAAAATTCGTAAAGCCATCCTCGGTACCCAGGATTTTAATAAAGTATATGATACCCTGGGCAAAAGTAGCTCGCGAAAATTCGTAAAGCCATCCTCGGTATCCAGGATTTTCATAAAATATATGATACCCTGGGCAGATTGGCTAGCGAAAATTCGTAATGCCATCCTCGGTATCCAGGATTTTCATAAAAAATATGATACCCTGGCAAACTGGCTAGCGAAACTTCGCAAAGCATGCACCACAATTTCACCGTAACTGCACTCTAACTTTCCTGTCGCATGAGGTTTGTGTCATGCAGTCAATCAAACGGGTGCATTTTACCTCATAAATTATTCATGAGTGCGAGAATTTTACAATTAATTTGCCGAGGGTATCATATAATTTATGAACAGCCTGGGTACCGAGGGTGAATGGTGGAATACGATAGACGCGAGTCGCCTTTATCAATCATCGGAAATAATGGATGGTTGAGCCGGTCTTCTAACTGACATCCTCTGCATTGAAAGCCCACGTCGTAACCAACTTAGCTATCGTGGCTCGACTTTAGTCTTATGTAAGGGCGTAAATATAGTTTACGATAAAGTAAAGTACTTGCACATACAATCTTTGTCATAACCGATCTCTTGAAGAAATGTTAGCCTCAAAGCGCTGTTAGTTAGCCTTTATGTAACATGCTTCTATGTATAAAATCTGATATAAAACTAAACCTGGGTTTAACGTTACGGCATTTATAAACGTTTCCCCACAAACAACGTCATTGCAGTAGACGGTATTGAAGCAATGTATGTAACTCTATTGAAAATATCTTTTAATTTAAGTATTATTATCGAAAAGAGTTCAAAACGTGATAAAAAGAGAAATGACGCATTTTACCACACCGTTCTCAAAAGTCGTCTGCAACTGATGCGTCAAATGCGTCTGTATGCGGAAAAGAATTAAGTCGCAACGGAGATGAAACAAGAGCCCATTTCCGCATCACGCGGCTCTTCCATGCGATTCCAGGTATATGGGTCTAGTACTACTTTAATAGTAGTGTGTTTATCTTTCATCGTGTTTTATTCTTTCTTTGCATTATATAGAATACTGTTAGTACAAATAATATGTCCCAGACAGGCTTCCTCGTAAACGTTGAAATTATCTTTTATTGCGTAATTAAATACTTTATTGTTTAACACTTTCCCTTATAATACGACAATTCTTCAGCAGAAGACTTTGAACATATTTTGTCAAAAAAAAGAAAATCTCTATAATTGAATAGATACCCTACTAAAAGTAAAACATTGTGGCAAAAGAAGAAAATGTTCATTTTGATTAATTTCTCTTTTGGCACTATGATTTCAAAAAGCAGCCTGGTGCATAGACGTCAGAAAGCGTATATAGGAGGGAAAATGTTAACCCTTCCCCGGATATTATAGACTGTAATCCCTTCCGCAGCAAACAACTTTTGAAAACTTATTTGCAAAAGTAGACATTTCTTACAAAGTGCAGATTTATTTTGTTCCCACCATTTTCAATTTAGTGCAAAACGTATGCTTTCAATTTACCACATATCAGAAGGTTTGCCATATATATGTTCAAAGCACAATATAATGGAAGTTTCTAATAACTAGCTTGTTTGTCTCTAAAGGGAGCCCGGATATTGTCACAGTTCAGAGCTTCGATGTCATGCAATTAATGGTGTAGATGTGATTTATATATCCATGGACCGTTGGGAAAATATGAAAATAGTCCTATTTCCAGCTGGGAAGTAATGAAGTTTCTTATCCCGAAACAGACTTCTATTAAACTATCATATCATGTAAACAATTTAAATAACATACGAAAAGTATGTTAACCATCTATATAATTCATAAATCCTTCATGTGTTTGCAGGAGGCTATCCTTGAAGACGTAGAGGAGCGTGGAATGTCCCCTAAGTTGTCGTTGTCTAGCTCGGTACAGAGTCTTATTGCTTTGAAAGGTGCGGACTTTACAACACCAGCTGTATCACCGGCATGTTCCATACAAACACTGAACAACGTCGCTCATAGAAACTTCCGAGAATTCTTATTCATGACATTACCAATGATTGTTAATCCAGTGATAATTCTGCGATTGTTGGCTCATAAAATGTTCGGCAACATGATCAGGAGAAAAACGCATTGTCCACAGGATACAAAACTTAAACCGCCAAAGGATGAGCATCTTATTGTTGAAGGCAAATGTCCTCCGCGTAGTACTACAAGTCCGTTAGAAGGGTCTTTAAGTGACGGTAGACAACCGATCTCTAATAAGAAACACAAGGAATCCAAGGTAGAAAAACACGACACGAGGCGGAGTAGTTTATGTGCTGTTTTGTCATCCAAAAGTAACACAAGCCAAACGAATGATAGAAACGGAACCAATCTAGCTTTAAAAGCAATCGGTGAAAGTCTAGTGAAACCACTGGAACTGACCATACAATCAGGCAGTGAGACCGGTAACGAACATAAGCCTGTCTGTCTGACTCAATCAGAATCATTTAAAGGATCCAAGTCCAAGATATTTAGCCGCTGGCAGTATAAAAAACTTTTGTCAGCGTCTCAGGTCAATGTGTCAAATATATCATTTCAACAATTGGACGACAGAGTCGCGAAAACCGATGACATTCCACTTCCGCCAGCGCACGATGTTGACATCATTGCGTTTCAAAGGGAGTTAATCAATTTACCTACTTTTGTCATGGATACTCCTATAGACATTTCCCCCGTGTTTTCCAGGTCAAGTTCAGTTCCGGAAAACCTGGCCGGACGTCTGAACCCGACTTCCGGGTCACTGTGCCAGTTGTCTATGCACAGCTCTGGTAAACGTCTTTCAAAAAACGGCTGTGGCTCAGAACAAGCAGTTTCAACTTTGGTGCATACGGGTTCTGCTGTTGCTATAACGATGACTGACGTTGATCATCATGATTCTGTGTTTTTCTTTCCATCTGGCGACATGACGGTTGACTCGCCGGACGACAACGTTACGAACATAATCGTTCATTTTGACCCACCTCAGTCACCGCTTCTCTCGAGCGCAAGCAGTCAAAGTCCGAAGGATTTTGTATTCCCTTCCCCTCCCGCTGTCATGAGAACCAGTAACGCGAACTTGTTACAGCCAGTCACGCTAACAAATACCTTAAACGCGAACAGTGCCATTCAACCAAGGCAATATTTTGCTATCGAATCAAATATCACACAAACTGATAGCGGACAGACACTTTCCGATACACGTCCGGAGATGTCCGATTCAAAATCTTCGCTGACACGACCTGACATTCTTCGGATAAGTCCGGTGAACAGTCCGAACACGGATATGCCAATCGCTCACCAAGGTGTTCTCCGTGTGATAGAGACCTGGATTTCTGTGTGCCAGACGGACTTGGAAGGGACGCCACTCGTGGTTTACGAAATGCGGGAATTCCTGAAGAAGTTGTCTGTCCTAGGACAGGAATACAAATCATGGTGTCAAACGATATCCAGTGCTCTCCATCTCGAGGTAGGTTTGTAATCATCATGAGAAAAAGATACGCCATTATATGACTGGTTAATTTGGACCTGATCAAACCCGTCGTACAGACACACATATATATATCAATTATATTGCGTGCATGTATAATTTATTCTCAAATAATTTGCATGCACTACCTTAGCCTCGCTTTCAATAAGACATGAATATTTGTAAGAACTCAAAAGAGGCTTGTTTATTTTCGATTGACTGACACAACGGTTAAGTCGTTATAGGTAATTCACTGAAAACTGTTTTGAAATCTGTTAATATTGATTTTAAACATAAATAACTACATTTTATTTACATCAACAAACTGCATTGCCTTTTGCCATTAAATGTGAAATATGGTAAATTTTTAGAAGATTTTGTTTTATATTAGATAAGTTGGATAGAGTTGAAAATGATATACATCATAATTGTAAAAACAGTATTGTAATTAATGCAAACACAATGTTCAATACTTGTTTCCTTATGGCAAATGCTTCATTTATATAGTTTATTAGTTTCAATTAGTGTTGGGTATTTTTACATGAAATCATTTAAAAAAGAAAAAAAGAAAGAACAAAAAATATTAATGTTCTCAATAAAAACCAACAACCTTTGTTTATCATGCGTTTAATGAAAACAAACGTTGTGGAATCAATGACTGGGTTTAAAGCTGTTGATGGAATATAACTGAGCCGTCCCGCGAGAAAACCAATAGTATGGCCTCTGCGTAATGTATTGACCACGATCAGCTTGTACAGTCCGCACAGACGGATCCGGGCCAGCTTATTCCGTCGCAGGGGGTGGGGATATAGAGTAATTATTACTTAAACAGAAAATCCACAGGGGGCGAAAAGTGTCTGGGTAAGCCATCGCGGCATGCGCTTAGGCTAATCCTAGACGATACTTTACGCAATGTCCACACTGTTTGTTTACTTGCGAGACGGCTCCTTTGTAACTCGTAGATATATAATACACACATATCAGGAGCAGGTTATTCCCTTTCTTAACACAGTTGCATTTTGATGCATCTGCAGCAGACGATTTTTTAAAACATTTTGACAAACGGAAACATTGCTCATAATGAACAATTTCTCCTTATGTCACGATGCTTTCAATTCTAGTCGATATTTACACTTCCGTTCATTAAAATTGTCCATATGTGTTCAAAGGCGCTTTCAAATTTGTCTGATTCCGATGTGTCGTGCGTCGACATTATTACTGTCAGGTTAAACATTATGATTGCTTAGAATAATAACATATCGCTTGTCCTCTTATTCAAAATAACTGAATGGGTAAAATATATCGTATAGTTTTAGATTACATAAGGTTTCAACTTCGTCGATATGAGATCATCTGTTTATTATATATGCTGTTCTTCTTCAATGTTTTACAGTTTACTCAAACTCCTTTTCTCTGATAAAACTTGTACAGTATTAGGGTAAGTCCATGGCAAAATACCAGTTATTCCTAGCATGCACATACTGAAATACTATTTAGAATATACGATAGACACCAACTCGTGAAATACATTTGGAACAATACCAATCGTTTGTTTTTGTCTCCGTCTCTTACATTATATACATATGTTGTCAGTTGTTACATGGTCACATTACGTTGTGGGGATAACGAGTTACAGACAGTGTTAGTTAATTAGTTATCTAATTGTTTATCTTACAAGGTTGTTTCACAGTCGTCTGCTTTGAAAACGTCTGACAAAGTGGTGTAAGTTATGGACGTTCTAGAAGTACATACAGTACATACGAAAGAGTCGTAAACATTGTTGGAAAAAAAAGCATTGCTCGTCTTGAACAATGGCTCCTTTTTCCATTATGTTTTCAGAATGTGACTGCTGCAGTTCTCAACGTCTTATCCATCGTATTCTGTACCAGGTTAATAATTGATAACACACGGTTAACTTATTTCCTGTTGTGTTTTATGCTCGGAATTCGATACAAAGGAATTTTCATTGCAGGAAAAGGGATCGTCCGATCAAAGTAACGAAACGCCCGATGATGGAATGCATGTACAGTATAAACAGGTAGGTTCCATTTCGTTTCCGTATTGACATATCCCATTTCATTGATTATAGGTGACATAGTTTGAGACCACTGTAGTAGACAAATGTGCCATCCCGCGAGAAAACCAACACTGTGGACTTTGCGTAAATTGTCGACCCTGATCAGCTTAGGCATGCCATGCAGTCTAACCCGGACAGACAATGTTCGCCTCCTGTGGATTTTCTGTTTCAGGAATCATTACTCTATACCTTTATCCCCTGAGACGGAATGTGTCGGCCCGGATTAACCTGCGCGGACTTTGCAGGCTTATCTGAGTCGATACATTACGATGAGACTAAGATGTTTTTTCTAACGGGACGGTTCATTACTGATGAAAACTGTAAGGCAAAGGGAATAATTGTTCTCCGTAGTTTTGTATTCTCTAAAATAACTGCATGCTATTGTAGAAGGAGTTTCGTCATTTTTATGCGGGGGATTCAGCTATGCTGAATACCTCCGTATGTTGGCATGCCCAGCTTACAGAGAAATGTAAATTTGTAAACATTTTGTGCTGTCCTCTGTTTTTTCAAAATGAACAATTTGCCTTGATTGTCCAGGGATCAGTTAAATACGTTTCACAACAAGCTAAACAGTATGCACATTATACAAAGT
>JAUELF010172070.1:0-14646 GCA_031471495.1 Clinocardium nuttallii | reverse complement strand
CGACGTCCAACTGTGGAATAGTGAAGATTAAATTTTGGCCTTTATTAAATATAATTGATTTCCAGCAAAATAATACATAATTTATTCTCTATTTTCAGATAAATAATAAACACTGAAGTTATTCAATAACTAGATAGCAACTTCTTTAATGATTATTTAGTTCATATTTAGAACTGTGAAACTTAGAACTAAAATTTAGAATTGTGGAACAGTGAAGTGTCAAGACTTAGTTCAGATTTAGAACTGTGAAACTAAGAACGGTAACATTCAGAATTGTGGGACAGTGAACTGTCAGACTTAGTTCAGATTTAGAACTGTGAAACTTAGAACTGTAAAATTCGGAATCGTGGAAGAGTGAACTGTCAGACTTAGTTCAGATTTAGAACTGTGAAACTGAGAACTGTAAACTTTAGAATTGTATAACTGAACTGTCAGACTAAGTTCATATTTAGAACTTTGAAACTTAGAACTGTTAAATACAGTGAACTTTCAGACTTAGTTCAGATTTGATTTAGAAATGTATAATTCAGAATTGTGCAACAGTGAACTGTCAGACTTAGTTCAGGTGAACTGTGGAACTCAAAACTGTGTGAGGATGTCAGGTTATAGAGCCTAAGAAGAGCAGGATCGACTGCGAAAAAGGGCTTAAAGGTACATTTTGTACAATACATTTAGTTACAATCATTAAACAAACACCAGTCATGTACACTTAAATCATGTCTATATAAATGGACTCAAAACATGTCATATCTAAGCACAGAATATATCATTTAAATCAAGTCCATATAAATGGACTCAAAACATGTCATATCTCAGCACAGAATATATCATTTAACTGGAGCTATTTCTTGCTAGGATATGTACACATCAGCAGCATTTCTAATTGCCATAGAACAGTTTAGTTTTCATAAGTTGCATTTAAGGATAATTTATAAGCTGACAGTACATAAATTAATGTTGTATTGTGAATGCTGTATGTGATACTATTGTGGTTCAATGTTATTTTCTTTTATCTTTCAGAGCTCTCTCTGACCAACCTATAGATACATCAATGTCTGGACTTATGACTGATACTTTATGGCTGAAAAATATCAAAATTCCCGAACTGAAAATCAAAGATATTCCAGCACTAGAAGAAATACAGGAAGACCCAGAGGTACCAAAGAGAAGAAATTTGCAAAAAGCCTCATCACAAGAAAAACTTGGGAATACCCAAACGAACGAACGAAGGAGAAGAACACAGAGAAGCACAACATAAAAACATGAAGACACAGAGGTACACAAGAGAAGAAATGAGAAAGAAGCTCCAGCTCAGAAGAAACAACGGAAAGACTCAGAGGAACGAAGGTGAAAACATGAAAGAGACAGTAATGGATTAGAATTGGATGAAGTTTCTCATGTTATTGAACAGTTAACTTCAGTAGCATCTGTACTCATTTCGAGCCGGATACCGTTTATGAAAATATTGGCTTTACCTCGTGGAAAGCAAAAGGCCGTCCTTGGGTGTGTTGTTCCAATATTAAGGGTAGCAACAATGAAAACTAGGATAAAACAGAACAGAAACTCAGAACGGTTATAAAGCACGATCTTAATATGCCAGACAATGGAAACATCATTGAGAGAGCTCATCGATTGCCTTCAAAAATTAATGAAACTCCTGTTATAATTGCAACATTTTGTAACTTTAAAGATCGTGAAGCTATTTTGAGAGAGGCCAATGGTGTATTTAGGAAGGACTCGCCGTTTGCTATTCACGAGGATTTTACAGACCGGGTGCGTGCTCATCGCCGAGAACTCGGTATACGATTGGTCGAGAAAAGAGAGCGTGGTAAATATGCACGAATGAACTTTGATAAATTAATAGTAGAAAACTCCATATATGATTATGATGAATAATCAAAATTAATTTATAGAATAGGTGATGCACATGGAAGGCCTGGGACGAACTACCACACACGGAAAGATATTGCATGAGATCTAGTCACCAGTGATATCGTACACGCACGAATTGGAAACTAGGTATACCGAGGGGGTGACGAAAGCAACCTACGCCCATCCGAAGAAGCCAGCGCACGTGATTAACAAGAAGGCCAAGGCCCTGCAGCTGTGCGTGAGATTGTTTATAAACATTTAAACATTGTGACATGTGATATTTGTGGTTTAAAGAAATACGATGGTGACTTGAATTTTAATAGTTATTTACATAAATTTGATATCATTGGTTTAGTTGAAACTTGGGAAGATAATGAAGGAGAATTTGATTGATTGTTTACCTCATGTAAACATGTTAATTGTGTAAGAACTCGTAAACCCCGATCAATTCGTATTTTAATGGGGGAGTAAGTGTTTTTTGTAAAACATGACCTATTTAAATCTGGCTTTGTTAAGAGAATTTGTTACGATTTCACAGAGTGGGTAGTACTCCTGTTGAAATGTAGTTCCATTTATGGTATAAATGACATTATTTTATATATTCCTTATGTCTCTTCGGAGTATTCGTCAGTTTATACAAATAGTTTTTAAAAATTACGGCATCCTACAGTTATATCACAATATTTCCCACTTACGCATGCATTTCCCAGACTGTCATCGTTTACTAGCTGGAGACTTCAATGCAAGAACTAAATATTTAACAGATGTTATTCTGTTTGACGATCTCGAATATTTGTATAACTCGGATATCAGTAATTATGAATCTGAACTTTTTGTCATGCCACGTAACTACAATTTTTGGTAAATCCTTAACGGAACTATGTTGCACTCATGATGTTCATTTTCTAAATGGCAGGTTATTTGATGATAAAGATGGTAATTATACATGTAGCGAACGATGATCACAATGTAGTTGATTTTCATATTGCCTCGAGCGAGTTATTTTCCCTAATGGCGTACTTTAATACTGAATAAGTTGATTGTTCCGACCATTTTTCTCTATATGTACAATTTACATTTAATTCTTCAAATAATGTTTACCGTCGGCGTGCAAAAATGAACAGCTACACACATATGATATTTTTAAATGGGATGATAGTAAGGAGGATACATTTAATGAAGTTTTCAATAGTAAACTAACTGAAGTTTCAGAAAATATTTTACAAAACATTGTGATAAGTGCAAACTCTGCAAATTCAGACAATAGTTGACTTGTATCAGAGTACTGCAATAACATGTGGCTTGAAAAGAAAAAAAAGGATCACAAAACGGAAAACTGTTCCAAACCACAGTGGTGGGACACATAATGCTCTTTGGCTAAACAGGGGAAGTATTCATTGTTGAGAAGATTTAGATGGTCTAATCTTGAGTCAGACTTTAATTTATACAAACAGTCTCGTACTTCCTTCAAATATATCTGTCGCAGTAAAAATAATGCATACCAGTGTAAAAATAGACAGTTACTTTTAGATTGTAGAAAGAACCCTAACCAATTTTGGTATTTGGTGAATAAGCACAAATATAGAATCGAAAAATGGAAATCATATTAGCAGCTGTGAATGGGTCAAATATATTTGCTAGATAAATAACCAAACAAAGACCTCCCCTCAGAGTCAGGAGTGAATACACATAAGAATATGAAGTTAAGGAGCCATGGGTATCATTTTCCCCAATCCAAGCCAACCTTGAACAAAAAATCCAAATCAAGTAGTATCCTTTCCTCAATCTCTACAAAAAATAGTTGGTGCATCTGCTGATAAGGAATTGTTGAAATTAGACAAAGAAATAAAACGGGCAGAAAATGTGGCAAAGAAAGGGGGTCCGCCAGTTGATATGCAATACTTCCAAAGATGTCTAAATGAGGCAAATGTAAAAAACAAAAACATCATCACATCAAGACCAGTAAATTACCCGTTGCCGGGCAAAGAAATTCCCCTATCTCAAACTATAGACAATGACAGTTTCACTGATGAATTCCATATACCATCACAAGAAACAAATGCAAAGCAAATTATTTATACCCCTTCAATATCTGTCGAATCAGAGCTGAAAACTATTTGTCACCTTCAAGACTCTACAGTTGATAATATGGATAGTGATGTACTGAGTCTTTCTGATGTAACTTTCAGTATCAGTACAGATATATTTGCATCTATGAACAACTCAATATATCTGTCTCTGGATATCCACGAAAGCAAAATAGAAGTCAGCACACAGTGCTCTTATACTGAAAACCTATCTACAGACATGCAGACACAAGACTCTAACAACATAAAGTTAAACAAGAAGGTCAAAGAACAAGCCAATCAAATAAGATCACTCGCTGAAAAACTGAAGACTACAAAACTTAAACTTGAAAAACTCCAGAATAAAGACCTTTCCAAGGAAATTACCTCGCTTTCAACAGAGAATGCAACTCCCAAAGACAAAGTGTCTGACTTACATGCACGGTGTCTCATCTTGGAAGAGGAAAAACATTCTTTGAAGGATGTAAACACCAAATTGAAAGAGAAGTCCCACACACTCCAGAGTACAAACAAAAATGGAACAAGCATTTGTGAGACAAACATGTATACCGAGCTTGCTATGTTAAAAGGGGAAATGTCCAAAATAAAGGAAACACTGTCACAGACAGTAAACAAATCAGAATTAACAGACTTCAAATTAGAAATCAGAGAAGAATTTAACAAACATCAGACCCAAACGGCACCAAAACTATCAAGTCCAGAAGTAGGACAACTATTGAAACCTGCTACATCACAAATGCCATCAAAACAACAAATGCTCAATAATAATACAGAGAAATCAAACTGTAAACCACATATACTTGTTTTAGGCGACTCTGCCACAAAGTTGATAAACACACCAAGATTTTCTGGAGACAAGATGAATACAAAAGTAAAAACACATCCTGGTGCAAGGGTCAAAGACATAACAAACAGCATTTTGACTAGCAAGAAAGAGGAGCTAGATACATATGACATGAATATCATTCACAGCGGAATAAATAACATATCAGATGCAGAAAGCAGTGAATGCATAATAAAGGAATTTGAGCAACTTACATCTGTAATCAAGAAAGTAAACAATGTAGCTAAAATAGCATTTTCATCCATCTTACACAAAAAACATGATCAATTGTCCACAGAAAGGATTCAGGAAACAAATTTACTACTTCAGAGATATTGCACCAAGAACAACTTCAGTTTTATTGATAATTCTCCAACCTTCCAAGTAGATGACTGAAAAGTGAACAAAAATCTCTACATGGATGAAATCAATCTGAACAACAAAGGAGTATCTGTTCTAGTTAAGAACTTAAAAGCTTCAATCTATAATTGCATAGACTGCCCCAAATCAAGTCAGACAACTGTAAATTTTCAATATGCCAGACCCCAAAGAAGGCAACTGAACCACTACAAGCTCCAACGAACAGTAGTCCATCCACAAAGAATGTGGAGAATGCCTCCATGGTTACAATACAACCAGCCATATTATCCGAATTAGATGCCGAACAACAGTATGGACGTGAGCTGACCACGACTGATTCACCGACATTAACAAATGAACACAAACTATGTGGGAAAAATCTTCTAGATTCAATCACTTTTAATCAGGACATAAACTTTTTTCACTTAAATATTCATTATCTCCATCCAAAACTTGACGAAATCAAAATCCTTTTACACCATAATAGAGATATAGACATTCTTTGTTTGGGTGAAACTTTTCTAAATAATACATATGATGATAGTGAATTCCTATTAAATAACTACAACCATTTTAGAAGGGACAGAAACACAATGGGAGGTGGTTTACGTTCTATGTTAAATGTAAATACCATTGTGTACAAAGACATGACAAAAAACCTTTATACTTGGCACTATATACAGACCCCCGTCTGCGAACATTGGCTGGATCCATGAATTGGAAGAATTATTAGAAATTCTATACACTGAAAACAAAGAAATCTGTGATTTTAATTTTGACTTTTTAAATCGAAATACCTCCAACTCATTACGGAATAACGTAACGAGCTCATTTAACCTCGGTCAACTTGTTACATGTCTTACTAGAGTCACCAACAGTACAGCAACTATCATTGACCATGTATACCCAAACAAACCTTGCAATATCATAAATGTTCAGGTGCCAAAAATAGCATTAAGTGACCATTTTCCAGTCTGCTTCAGACGTAAGTTTGGTTAAGTATGATGATGGACCTTTACACAATACAATTTACAGAAATGTCAAGAACTTTGATGAAAACATTTTTTTAGATGCCTTGAGAAACAGCCATGGTATAGTATTGAAATTTATGATGATGTCGACGATTCTCTAGATTGTTTTCTTTCCTTATTTAATGATATTCTAAACCGACATGTCCCCATCAAACAAAAACGTATTAAACACAATAATTTACCAGACTGGAATACACCAGAAATAAGATTTGCGTCAAATCAACTTGACACTGCAAAATCTTCATATAATAATACTCAATCTAAATACTGGCGTAACAAGACGAAAGCCCTTATATCCGAGGCTAAACAATCATTATTCACATCTTCTAGCACTGAAAATTAATTAAATCCAAAGAAATTGTGGAACAATATAAACGATCTCTCTTGTAAATCAAAAACACATCAAACTGCTCAACAAGGAAATCCCATAGAAGATGTAGAACAAGCAGCGGACACTTTTAATGCCTATTGTTCTAATATATTAAAAACTGCACCTGATTACTGCTCAAGTGTAATGGACGTTAATGAATCAAATTTGCAAAGTTTTGTTAAAATTCAGATGAACTCAGACGCTACATTTAAGATTCCTTAAATTTCAGAGAATTATGTCATTAAACAGTTACAACTATTATATGTTAATAAATGAACTGTGCTTGATGACATTGGGCCAACATATCTGAAAATTAGTGCTCAAGTCATATCTAAACCGTTAACTATATTTTCGATCAAAGTATTATTAAATGTGAATTTCCATCACTCCTAAAAAAAAGCAAAAGTAATCCCAATATTAAAAAAAGGGACAAAAGCTGACATTAATAACTACCGCCCAATATCGATCAAACCAGTCTTGTCAAAAATCCTACTAAGACATGTTAGTGATAATTTAAAAATATTCTTTGAACAAAATTATTTGAATCATATAAAACAATCAGGATTTCGAACAAATCACTCATGTGAGACAGCACTTATTGCTATTGTTGATTCATTGATTGATGCAATAAACAATAAAACAAGATGTGTTTGTGAAACACTGATGCCCACTCAAGGTTAAAGTTTTCATTTATTGCCACAGACAGAGGGACAGACAGGCCAAAAACTATATGCCCACCGAATCGGTGATTCTGGGGGCATAAAAGTTAGTAGGTACAACCTTTCTTGATTTAACAAAAGCATTTGATCTAAAAAAAAAAAAACCACAGATGGTTTCAAACTTATCTTTCCAACATATCACAAACAGTTTCTTTTGCCGGAAAATTGTCATCGTCTCTAAAAATTACATCATGTGTGCCACAAGGCTCAGTGTTAGGATCCTTTCTCTTCATCCTTTACATAAATGACCTTCCTCTGCACCTAAAGTGTCAACAGACAATAAGTGCAACATGCCTGTCAATTGGAGAAGTATGGCAATCCCTTCAGAACAGTTTAGATATTATAAGTGACTGGTGTAAACGAAACTCAATGATGCCAAACCCCCAAAACACTATGCTGATTTCTCCAACTAATAACCATGACAATGATACCAACAATCTACGACTCTGCTCTCAAACTATATCTTTCTCTGAAGTTAAAAATTAATGGGAATTCATGTTGACCATGGACTTAAATGGAGAACACAAGTTGAGCAAGTACTTAACAAATGTAATTCTTTACTATATATTCTGCTAAGGATAAGAAGCTACTTAAATATTCATGTAAGAAAACTGTTTTACAATACATATATCCTCCTCCACATATTGACTATTGTTGTACAATTTGGGGTAATTGCAGTGACAACCTATTAAACCCTATGTAAAGATTTAAAAAAAAGAGAAGCTCGAATAATACTTCTTAATTAGATGAAATTATTCAAAGATAGAACTTTATTCAAAAAAGCTATATTTGTTTATAAATCTTTAAGCAGTTTATATCCCGATTATATTTGTAATATGTTCACAGAAAACAACAACAGGAACTTACGATCAAGTGATAAACATATGTTATCTATTCCAAAGCCTAGAATTGAATTTTGTAGAAAATCTCTTGTCATATTCTGGTCCAAAACTCTGGAACCAAATTCCTCTACATGTAAGATCCTCCAACACATTAAATCATGTATATGTTCATTCTAAAATCTTAAACCATCCATTTTGTTGTCTTTACCACTTTATAAGTTGTTTGTTTCATCATTTGTTTGTTTGCCATTTATTTGTTTGTATAGTTGATTGCTGTAATGTAAATATTCCAGAGGCCCACATGGAAGACTGGGTAAACCAAATGTGCCGCCTCTATAAATAAAGTCTTTATTATTATTATTAGTATTATTATTATAAAGTCATACCTTGCAACACTTGGATACCTTTCACGATCAGGGTTTACGGCTAGCCCTGGGCGCTTTTGGGACCTCATCCATCAAAAGTCTCTTTGCAGAAGCCAATGAACCATCGTTATATTAACGCCGACAAAAACTAGCTATGGCGCATCGACAGCTAAGGTCATTTAGCGCTTATTTAAATTTAATTGTTCATGATCCCTGGGTAAACAAACCAGTACTAGGCTAGAAAATGTGCCTTGCCCAAGGGCACTCCGCCATGACCATAGTGCCGCGACTGGGGCTCGAACCCGGGACACCCGGTTTCGAAATACCCGACGCTAACCACTCCTCGACCACAGCGGATTCCTACAAGTTGGTATTTATACATGTTCATATATAGTGGAAAATAGTTTGTGTATAACATAACAATAATATACTTATACACATACATCATGTATACTATAACAGATTAACACAAACCATGAACAAACTGTGTGTGTGTAGTTTTTTTTCCTGCCCTCTCTCTCTAATACACGAACATATACATACACACACTTATCAGTAATTTACTAAGCTTTCAGTACAGCACATTCTTCTGGAGTGTGCTGTTTTCGCCCTTATACGTGACAGGTTTTACAAGCTGTTTGATTCTGTCAAAGCTGAACTTTTATTTGAAGTCTTAAAAGAAATTATTATTTTTAATAAGATATAATTATCGTGCTTTTGCAAATTCATAATCTTACTGATCCTGGTGTACATTTTTCTCAGATATTGTTTAACTTTATGTCAAGTATAACACATAATCATGTTTCGCTGTTTGCCTTTATCCTAGTTTAAACACTGGCTTATATGTTGTTTTATATTAATGTTTGGTATCGCTTACATGTACATCATGTTTGAAGAATAAATTGGCATTTGTCTATCGGGATGCGGAGAAGCAGATACAGAGGAAGGCCAGGACGCACAGGAAGTTTTATGACCCCAGGGTCATGGAGACAACTCTGGCGGTTGGTGATCGGCTATTTGTAAGGAAAGTCGAAGGAAAGTCGAAACTGATCAATGGGAACAAATACATATTCAGGAGAGAATGTGGCACACTCACGCAAACGAAGCTCATTTACATGAACCTAATATTGTCTTTCGTTCGTATTCCTGTTGTAGAACACACAGATAGACCAATATCCATTCCTTCGTCTACGTCCGAGGGTTCGAGAAATTATCTTGGAGGTACGAAGACTGTTGACAACCAAAATATGTCAATATCAAACCCCCAGGTAGTTTTACAGTCGATTCTGTAGAAGTCAAATATGCAACCAACTGTGCCACGGAGAAAAAAGCACTACATCAATGATGTAATCAGTCACTTTTCTATGTATATGCATTTTCCATTTAAATTTACTGAGGAAAGGTTCCATAAATAACATAATATAGATCATATTTGTGAAACGGTGTCGATATATCTGATATAAATCCAGTTTTAATAAACGTAATTTGACAAGAACAAAGGCGTAGTAAAACATATCTTTTGTTTAACAGCCGACCAAGGATATCAGATTGTTCTTTTGTATCTACGCTTCAACCGGAAGAACCCCGATTAGACCGAGAACAATGTCTGTTCTTGATCTAATCTATAGTCTCTGAATTTGTTTAAGGCAGAGTCCAAGGTCAGACGATCCCGGTCAGAAAGAGTCTGTAACAGCTCACAGCAAAGAAAAGGCCCCGGTAGAACTAGAGAGTTATATACATGTAGTTTAAGACAAGTCTAAGATTTAACCCATTTCTATGTCATCCCTAGAAAAGGTACCTCTTGTTTTTCGATCAACATGTTTAATTATCGAGGTTGAACTGTTGTATTTTTTCCAAAGAATGCCTAGGTTGACGAACGCGTCTTTCTCTTTAATGTATTCGTTACCAACATACCAGGACCGTGGCCTGCGTCTAAATGACCGCTTAGATTCATTAACAGTGACTAAGTTGGATTACATTGAAATCTCCATAAACAAGAGTACTGATGGCACATGTTGATCACATCTTGTAAGGATTTAATGACGGGCTACACCAACTAGATCCTTCTATCTGAAGACCTAGCTTGCTTTTAACTAACTCATCAATGAGATAATTAATGTAAATGATGTATAACAATGGTGAACCCCCCCCCGCCTGTCTGGTTCCCTGCAAAATTCAAAACCAGTACGAAAAGAATGAATGAATGTATAGTGTTATGGCGCATCGACAGCTAAGGTCATTTAGCGCGCAATTAAATTTAATTATTCATGATTCCTGGGTAAACAAACCAGTACTAGGCTCGACCACAGCGGAAGTACGAAAATAAGCCATTGTACATAACACGGCTGAACATTTCAGATTGCATAGACATAACATATTTCCAAAGTTTCGGATTAACACATATATAGTTGTACAGCTTCGAGATTAGGGGTGCCGACAACTATTGGAAATAAGAGCGGGCACAAAATGATGCATGTAAGCGCTTTAAGAAGAAAGCCTAACATTTTGCCATTTTAGGAGAGATGTGCTCGTTACCCTATGTATATAACAACACGAACAAGCTGTATAAACTATTATTTAAAAGTAATAAGGATGCCACAATCAAGATTTGTAAGAAATGTTGAATATAATACTCTCTAATTCGTCTATATGACGATCACAATGTATTTCGACTAAATTGTCTGTCTCGAGACAACTATCACTGGCAAACAATGTACGAAAGTAGTTATACCAGTCATCCAGTGATATATAACTTGTCGTTTTAGGTTTGTTACTTAGTTTCCGGACTTCCTTCCGAAACATGCTTGTATTTTTAAACACATTTCTAATTTATTAACTTGTTCTTTATTTTGTGTTTGTCTCTTTCTTTTACAAATCGATTTATATGAACATTTATGATTCAGATATACATCTAATTTATTTCGGCTGGACCGAAATCGTTTTAAACTTGATTTTGCTTTTTTCTACGTACCATACATTCTATGTCAAACCAATATATGCGATGGATGGGAGGATTGTTTTGGTTTTATAGTTCTTTTAAGTCTGTTTGAACTTGTTAATAATGCATTTCCGAATTCATAAATCACATTATCTATATTAACATCATAATATTTTACATTTTCTTCAAACTGAAAACAGTTATTACTAGTATCATTTGTTAATGACTGTAGATAAACATCACATGTCTCAGCATTTATACTATATTTTGTGATAGGTCGATTATTAATTCCGTCATTGTTCTTAGTTAAATATATAGACGACCTGTTAAACTCCAAACAAATTGGAATGTGCGAGCTGTCTGGGTATGCTAATATCTCGAATTCAGTGATTATAGGCATTAAATCGTTGGAAACCACAAGATAGTTGATAACGCTACACCCATTCTGGTTTAGAAACGTGTATTCACCCTTTCCAGCATCTTTCCCAATTCGCCCACGCCCATTAATAATAGAACACTCATAGGTTTTGCAAAAATGTATCAGTTGTCGACCGAATTTGTTAACTTTAACATCATACTTTTATCTTACCATTCCGAGATCATTGTTTAATATATCATTAAATTCATCTAGCTCTGACACACTATGAAAACTCAAAGTTGTATCTTCACAATATCCTGTACGAGCGTTTAGGTCGCCATTCAAAATGATATAAAAATCTGTTAAATTCTGATTAATGACTATATTTTCTACTACAATCGGACCACTTATGTTATGCTCATAACAAGATGAACCATCAGGAGGTATATGCACAATCTCGATCAGTATCTAATGCAATAGTGTCTATTACACGTATTATACCATATTCAAAGTCTGGACATATTCTTTTAATTACTAGAACCACAACACCTCCCAGAGGTCGACCACCTGACAATGACTGTTTAGCTTTACAAACGAAGAATGTGTGATTTGGAAAAACATTACTATAGTCAATATCATCCAATATCCATGTCTCTTGTAGTCCAATTATGTCATATTTTACAAGAAAGTTAATAAGCTCTGATGATAGTTTATTCCTTATATCTTTAATGTTCCAAGATATTAATGTAATTGAATTGTGTAAAGCGTTGACCGCATTCCAAGAATGATGTTGCTTCTGTGTTCCTTGTACGAACTACGTTGTTTGTTCCTTGTTCTACTCCGTGATCATGCTGAGTTCTTGGAGATTCGCGATTTCTGTCATCTAGTGTAGGTACGCCACGATTAGTAGTTACACGTTTGGTTTGTAGCGTTTGGTTCAGTATAAAATTTCCCATTTTCGAAGTAGGCTCGTTTGCCCTGTTTATTCGCATTTCTGATCATTTGGCGTTGCGTAAAACTTAATCATTTGAGATTCTGATATATTTAGCCCTAAGCTCATCGCGGTATCTGAACAATCCAATTTTATCTTCGAATCTTTCAAACTGCAAAATAACCAACCTTGGTTTTCCTGGAGTTAATTTGCCAATACGCGTTGCCGAAAGAATGCTCACACTACTCATTTCCTGATTGTCATCCTTGTATAATGATAATATCTCATCCTCTACGATCGTTGACAAGACTTTTGACATCTGACTCTATTTCTGGCAAACCAAATACCCTTAGGGAGCACTTTAATTTATCAGACTCAAGTTGGTTGAGTTTCTGTTCTAGAAGGTCAATGCGATAATTATTTGACTCCTTTTGATACTTAAACTGTTCCATTACCATTGCAATTTCCCCAATCCTTTGGTCCAGTATGGTATTGTGTTTCTCAATCGATTCCATTTTAGTTTTCACCTCACGCAGTTCTGAAATTAAACTTATCAGTTCAGACTTAAATTCATTTATTACTATATTTATTTCAGCTGACATTTGTTGTTTAGACTCAATAATAGCGTCGAGAATCATTTTTGTCTCTGCTGATGGCTGTTCAGGCTGGTTTCCAGGTCCGGGATTTGTTTCAATATCACCGCCAAGTAGTAATAGACAATTAAAGAACGTTCCATATTGGATACCATATACCGTACTTGTATATGACCAATAATAACCGTGCATTACACTATCACACACGGTGCCAGATATACGAATAGGGTTAATATCGCGTGATGCATATACGTCCACGAAACGGCTATGGCAAACCAAACTACCATAGCATAGTAGGATGATGAAGGTCAAATATATGTCACAGATAAAACTTCTAATATGTACGTCGGTTCCACTTGTAAACGCATTATACGTTGTAGCCTTATTGCTGTTTTTTAATGTTTTACTTAATAGTGGATATATTCCAATTCTGGAACGATACAAGACTAGATCAATACCCATTTTGCAGTTTGCAGTTAGTTTTCTTTGTAATATCAAGATGACACGTTCTATGTACCGTAGTTGTTATAGCCAATATGAGTACATGTGAACTGTACTCACTGTACTCACAATAGCCACACCAGATAACTATGCAAATCATGAAATGTAATGGTTCAACAGACACAGCTAGATCCAGGTATACATGCAGATAAAGTATTTCCTAGATATGGAATTCGCAGGTTAAAACTCAAATTTCAGTAGAACAGTACCTTGTCAAAGACTCCCCCCTCCACACGACACTGTAGGAAACCACTCTTACTTTCAATGGGTATAAATTTTGTCCAGAATGATACTTTAGATTTTCCGTATTTTTCCGTAACATCAGAGCCAAAAAAAACGTGTCTCTCCTTATACAATCACACATACAAATGTTTATGCTCCCAATATTAGAGTTGCACGAATATCACTGGTCGCCAGATGAGAATCGGATATAATTTCTAGATATCATCCTCATTTCATAGTATTTATCGTTGTGTAAACAAAACCAATGCAAAGTCACATCGTTCTCATGGTTAGATTGTGTCCTGTATTCTTGCCTTTTTTATTGATGATTATTCTAAGAATATGATTTAAATATTGCATTATCCCGTTGTTTGCAAATTTCTTCATTGTAAGTTGTAAGTAAAACAATATGTATGTTATGTGGGTCGGAGCCATGATAACGCAAATGAACTATCGTATTGTATTGTAGTATATTGCTAATATTAAAATAGTAAACTGTTTAATTTCTTTCAATTAGGATTGAAACTAATTAGATATAAGCATACATTGCAAAACTTTAGAGCCGAGCCCCATTAGCTCAGTCGGTAGCGACGAGGGCTGTCAATCCAGGGGTCGTGAGTTCGAATCCCGGCTC
>JAUELF010171960.1:0-14647 GCA_031471495.1 Clinocardium nuttallii | reverse complement strand
TCTCTCTCTCTCTCTCTCTCTCTCTCTCTCTCTCTCTCTCTCTCTCTCTCTCTCTCTCTCTCTCTCCCTCTCTATCTTAATATATTTCATAGTCGGATACCACCTATCCATACATTCATTTCTGTTCAACGTCTTATTCTAATCAAAGCACTGAAAGTGCTCAAAGAAAGGGGGATAACTGTGGATTACAATTGGACATGGATTTACCGATCCCAAAAGTATAACTTGAACACTTTACGTTATCACTCTGTTATGTCCATATATGGAATGATAAAGAAAGAGTTGAACGTAAAATACTGTATAGTAATCTATCGATGTAGTCAACCTTGACATACATACGCGCGTCTGCTATCTGGATAGTTTCTGCTAAGCACACCTCCTTGTTTACAATGGATTTAAGCCGGGGTTTTCTTTATGCAATTAACACGTATACAATCACAATTGCCTTACAATGATACATATATTGCGAGTCCAATTCTACTATCAGAGCAGAAATAAAATAATGTTACCTACGTTTTCTTCAGAGTGATATAACTGAAATATAATTAAAAGCGACGTAAAACATCATACAAACAAATGAATCAATTACTTAAAGGGTTTCACAACGCATAGGTGAAAAGCCTTTGAATTAACGGTGTTTATTATACCTCACTTGACTCTGTAACGTTAAATTCTCATATACTCATCATTGGCAATTTCTTACTGTCTCATGCTAACAGTTTTTGACAGTTAACAGTATACTGTTACATTGCATGCACGTGTATGACGTAATTTCAAACAATAACGTCACCGTTTAGACGCGCATGCCATGTAACAGTATACTGTTCATATGTGGCGTTATATTGTAGTACCCATATTCACATCAAAATAAGGGTACATAATAAATAGAATAAGCTTGTAATTTTGTTCGGTATAATAACATAATTATTGCATGGCTTCCAGTGTGACAGTACATATTGTCAACATTCAGATGAATACTGTTAATCTCGGCTTCGCCTCGGGTAACAGTATTATCCTCATGTTGACAATATGTACTGTCACACTGGAAGCCATGCAACATGTATATACTAAGACGTCAAAACGTATGTTGTTGCGACAATGATAGTGTGGTTAAATCACTTTCTCGTTTGAAGTGGTATTCCGACAAAATAGACGGCAGAAAGTAGGGAATATAATTTCCTGCGTGCTGATATCAATTACCTACATCTGCCGTGACAAATTAGATAACTAAATGCGGATTAAAAGGAAAGTTTCGCAAAAACATTTTAACAATTGTAAGATTATTTCTGATTCATTAAACATTCTACCATAAAGTTGATGATAATTTTGATAGAAAAGGTTGTCAATTTTAATTCCGCTAACTGCGTTTCAGGACCCTAAAATATCGCAAGAATGCGTTCCAACGCGCGATATTGTAAAACGGCATTCTGATTTACTAAAATTCGGCTTCACAGATTTTCTGGAAACTCTTATAACTTGCAGAAGAAAGAGTGATCGTAATGAGTTGTACTTCTTTATCAAATATCTCTTGTAAATTCTAAGTAAATTGAAAATTAAGTAATTACTTCGAAAATATTCCAGCGAAACCTTCTTTAAAAATCGGCTATTTTTATCTGGATCGTCATGACAGACACATTAAATTTATATCATGACACAGGTAACTTTATTCCCTATAATTCGGTGTTATTGGTGTTTGAATACCAATTAAAACAAGACAGCAGTAGCGATTTCTTTAACCAGGTTGTTATTGTCACAAAAACATACGTTTTGAAATCGAAAACGACGTTATTTCAAAAGTATGAGTCCACCTTAAATGTAGTTGCAGCGGTGTAAAATGACACTTGCTGCACTGATATAAGCAATTTATAAGACAAAAGTGAAGAAAACAATATTTAAAAAAAATGTCTGCCCAGTTTATCGACGTGAAATGTTTTCAATTTCTTAAAGTGTTTCACAACGCATAGGTGAAAAGTCTTAAATGCATTGCTTTTGAACTCATTTAAAATCTCAACATGTTGAAGGAGTTAGTTGCAATGTTGTCAAATGACAATTGCACCACTGATATAAGCAATTTATAAGCCAAACGTAAAAAAAAAGTCTGCCCAGTTTAGCGACTTGAAAAATCATACAAACAAATTTATCAATTTCTTAAATTGTTTCACAAAGCATAGGTAAACAGTCTTAAATGCATTGCCTGGAATCGAACTCGGGTCTCCCTCGTGAAAATCGAATGTGCTTACCATTTCCGCATCGATCAGCGAGCTTACGAATTATTTATAATTGAAGCGTTTTATCTTTATAAAAAACAACTATCATCTAATAATTTAAGTTTCTTTTGAAGTAAATCATATCACTGGGACTTAATTTAAACATTATTTATTTTGCATCGACAGGGATTTTTGATACACGCGAGGCCGACGCTCTTCCTCTGCACCACTGTCTTCCACACTCGAATCTTATTCCGTCTTCTGGGGTTGTTATGGTTAATTTCGGTTGAGAATCTGTTTTTACGCAGGAATCTAGAATAAAATACTCTTATACTTAGATATCTGATTAACGTTCTTCGAAAGGATTTTTGAAAATTCCGACGCCTAGGCTAACTTACCCATTTACCGTAAATGTCATTATATCTTGTCAACTATTTATTTCATTATCATTTCAATAATTTGATTTTTTGAGTATATATGTTATCATTGTGACTTGATTATCTAAATATGTTTATGAGTCGGAATAGAAAACCTGCCTTAGTCACCCTTGAACTTTACGTGCGATCAAGTATGTTGAAAGCGTAGAAGTACATTTTATAATTGTAATCATGTACTTCATATATTCTAACATAAACTGTCTTTCGTGGTCTTTCTTTAGGTAAGTGATGTCAAATCAAATCCATGTCCCGGTTTAATATGCCAACAAGTTACCGTATTTTGAGTTTTAGACTTTTGGCGATACGAAAGGACCAACATGGGTATTAGCTGACAACAGTCCATTCATTTCTAAACAAAATTTAACAGGTCATCCACTTTTTTTGACATAATATACGATCTGTAACTACAAAGACATTTCTCTGAAACCGAGACGGTATTCAGAAACGGAGAGCTGATAAAGAAAGACAGGTGTGAAGCAATTCAATGCCGATATTGTAAAACGCTTGTTTAGATTCAAAATGATGACTCTCTTCGGATTTCGCCTACTATAGCAACTGGCGCTAACAGGGTCTTGAAAGACCCTGGCGCTAACGAGCACTTGCTAAAAACGGTTCAATTAAAAAATTCTTTTCTTTGGCCAACATTTGATCACGATATCGCTTCATAAAGGACTCAGTTTTAAAAAGTTATACTTGATTGAAATGTGTATGATTCATCTGTCAACAATAACATCAGGAAACTCAACTGACTGATGCAACATGAAATCATATAAAATTTCTCAACAGATTGTAGACAATTTGTCAGTTTGCAAAATGTTTCAAATAATTCAAGTCATTATCTATTGACTTGTGCTGCATGAGACTTCTCTATCACGTCGCTTTAAAACTAAATCGTTTTCACTACACTATTTTGGGCGACCCTAGTATGAATTATACTGTCTGATTATATGAATGATTTAATCATTTCTTATCCCGTGTGAATGTATACACATGCTCTTTCCGCATAATTCGTTCTTATTCATTGGAAAAAAGTTCCTGAATGTGAGTTGCTAACAAGCGTTATACAGTATGTGATTGTTTGTCTCATATTTTCATATTTACATTATCTCATTTCAATTGCCAATGGCATGACTATTTACCGGTTGCCTGATACAATTGAGTTGAGTTTAGTCGAGTTGCTATTTTACTTAAGTTATAATACTTATTAACGAGCAAGATTACTTGTGTTATATATGTATACATATGTCCAAAGGAAAAAACCCATTTCTTGTTAAAATATACCTCACAATACCTTTTTATCCACATGACTTTTAGTGGAAGCGTTCTTCTTGCATTTTCAAAGACCAAAATTGCTGCAGAGTATATAACATAATTAACAAATATGAAATCTGATCCGAAATTACATTATGTGTACAATCCCCGAAGGACGGGTATCGGAATGCATATAATAACAATTGTAATCTTAGACATATAGTCATACACAAGTCAGATAGCATGTAAAAATCTCTCATTTTAAGTTAATTTTGGAATAAACATAATTTGGAGATTTTCTACATAAAATGTCAAGCGAGCGTGGGATACTGTAACTAATAAAATACGAAGTCACTGTCTCATCGCATTAGTATGCACTCATTCCACATCTTCACGTCATAAATATTTTAATAGCAAACTAACTCAAATAAAGAAAAATCCGCAAGTTGTTCGCTATTTCTTGTTTATTGAGCTGGAATACGAATTGAAATGAAAATATGAGCCTTTCCGTGAGAAAACCAACATTATGGCATTCTGCGTAATGTATCGACCGGCCAGCCTACGCTGTCCGCGCAGACTGATCTGGGCCGACACATTCCGTCTCCGAGGGATAGAGGTATAGGGAAATGATTCCTGTTACAGAAAATCCACAGGAGCTGAAACGTGTCGGTCCGGGTAAGCCGGCGCGGCATGATTAGGCCGATCAGAGTCGACACTTTACGCAGAGACCACTTTGTTGATTTTTCTCGAGAGACTACTCATATATTAGTTACATTATTATGTCGTCTTTCTTCTTTCAGATAACCTTATGTGTTAAAGATGGGAACTCTCATGGAGGAATTCAAACGATGGGTTCAAATATTCGAACTTACTTGTATAACAATACCTATGCTTACATTCAGGGTTGTTGTAGGCAAATATATATACCAACCAATTGCTCCTAAGCCTCGCACGGGAGTTAAATCAGCTGGTACCCAGCTCACCCAAGGCAACATAAATGCATCCCTTCTGGGAATCGAATTCATACGAACACGATTCCAGGTTAATATGCTCGAAATAAACAAGATTGTGAAGGCAGGTCAAAAGGCGCCCAACGAAGCCATAGTTTCCCCCGATGGTAAAACGTACAAGAAACTACTGGATTTACAACAAAAAGATAGACCATTGGTTCTGAACTTTGGAAGCTGCACCTGACCCCCTTTTATTGCTAAACTCTCCAGCTTTAACAAAGTTGTCGACGAGTTTAGCGATGTTGCTGATTTTGTTACCATATACATCGCCGAGGCTCACCCTATTGACGGTTGGTTCGTTCCTACAACCAATTATAAACTCATGAATCATAGGTCTCTTGAAGATAGACTCGATGCCGCTGCTATGCTGATTGACCTAAAGCCACACACTCCAGTCTGGGTCGATACAATGACTGATGCGTGCAATAATGCATACGGTGCTAGACCAGAGCGACTTGTAGTTATACAAAACGGTATCGCTGTTTACGAAGGGAAAAGAGGTCCATTTGGTTATGACCCTGAAGACGTTCGAGATATCCTAAAAAAACAGTTTAGATCGTAGTCCTTTGTATTGTTTGTTCATAGATGTTCGTGTAAACCATATTGATGCGCGTAAGCAATATCCAAGTTGTATCCTTGCGGAATGAGAGACCGCGACGGCGGTTCGTGGCGGTGTACAATTCGAAAAGGGATCATGAATGGCTTGGTGTGAAACAGTTGTAACTAAAATTCTATGTTGAAAACCCTTGTTTAGGGCCAATTTTGACCCCTTTGTAAACAATGCAAATTTATAAGCCATTGCTCAGAACGAGCAATGGCTTCTTAATTTGCATTGTTTACCAAGAAAAATGATTTAACGTTTATAAAGAATTCATGGCGAGCTGATTAACCTTGGTAAAAAAAATACAAATTTTAGTTACATCCGTTTCACGCCAAGCCCTCGACATGTTTGCATGGCTTAGTAAGAAAAAGTTGTATGCATCATGACGAAGGATTGTCAATGCATTACATATTTGGTTAGTAATCATATCATAAATTGAACTTGTAGATAGCTGAATACGTTTATATGTGTACTACAGACGACAGGTTCGTGTGTAAGTTTGGTATCCACTTTAACAGCGAATATAAACATAACATGCCATTACCTAAACACGTTAATATACCGATGTGAACAAACAAATAACGTCGCTGACACTTCCGGATTGAAGAAACCGGGACTAAGGACGTGCTAACTACCTTTGCAACGACACTCGACAGAAAATAAGCCTGAACTTGTTTTCACTAATATTGTTTTAAAATAAAGATCCTAAACCCTTACTCCCCCGTACGTGACTTTACACAGCATTTATCCTGTTATCTTATGCATAACTTTTAAACTAAAGTTTCGAACAATGAGGGCAAATGTTAGCCTGCACACACACAATCGATCTAATTGTGGTTATTTATATATCGATATATAGCGAAAATCTGCTCCATAAAAAAAGAAATTATTGAAATTGTGGATAATAGCAGTTGTACGCATTTAGCAGGACAATGGTTAATTTGAGAATACGTGATCGCTCTTTCTGTAACAAAGACAAATACAGTGGACTCGAGATAACCTAAATATGTGAAAACTTGAACATATCTTTTAACTCGAACACATTCCCTGAACGAATCATTCTTTTAGAAACAGATAACAGTAGCTCTGAAACATAAAACAGCACATACGTTGATGCTTTCGGTATAATATTTGCGATTCCATTGTTTGATTTCTGCATTATTGATTATGATTATTTTGACCAAAATATAACGGTTGAAGTAGGATGGTTTCCAATGTGCTTCTAAAAGCAAACAATGGAACAGTAAATGATTATAATTTATTCATGTTTTTTAAATGCGTGCCTTGAATGCATTACTGTCCGAGATGCTTGATTTTTGTTTTGCTTTTTATAGATCCACTGTGGGCCTACAGTAAGGTTTTTAGTCCCTTCATTTTGTAAGAATTAACAATGACATGAATAAATGACACTCCGTTCGAAATTCTTGGGAATCACCTTCTTTTCCCACGATGTTGTAATGTTATTGATACTTTAAACAGTGTCGGTGTAATGTCTACGAGGTTAACGGTGACCACACTTTTACAACTTTCTTTATTTCGTCGCATTAGAGTCCGACGGAATGTTCTTTTGAATTGCATAGATGGGAAAGTAACCTATGTTTAAATCTCAGCGCGAAGAAACTTTCTTCCTTATTTAAGATTTATATTAAACATATATATTTTAACTTTAGACTTGTTGCTTACTTTCCCGCCACTACAAAATCAATAAGAGCGTTTGAAGTATTGCATGCAGGATGTTGTACAGCTAATATTAGAGCTGTGTTCCCCACACTATCTTTCTTATTATCCAAGCAAATCCTATGATGTGGGTACTCAAACAAATTGTCTAATTTGGTAAACTCATTTGAGTACCCACAAAATAGGGTACTCAAAGCATTGGGTTAGAGGGACAAATAGGAATTTTAGAACAAGCAAATCGCGAATTACGTAGAGTTTTGCATGCATCTATTTCAAAAGTCTTACAGAAACAGAAACACCACAATTGATTGAGTAATTGTTTGGTGTTCAACGCCCCTTTTAACAATCGTTCAGTTATATCACGGCGTTTCTTGGGTAGCCAATACTACTGGTCCATTTATCCTTACACCAGCCAGACTGTCGTAATGCAAACCCCGCAACTCTAAGCACCAACGGAGGGTACATGTAGCCATTACTACCATTTGTTAAATCTTTGGTATGACCCAGTCGGGGATCAAACCCACGACATCCCGTATCTGAGGCGAACGCTCTACCACTACAACACAAGCCCTGTCTTGTCTGACTGGGTTTATGCTATTATAGTATTTAGTGGTAAGAGCATCGTGATGGGTGCGGAACACTACCCAGTCATACCAAATACTTTTTAAATGGTAGAAGGGGGCCTTTCTCCTTGTCGCTGAGGAGTGCAGTGATATTATCACGCTTGATGCATCGGTGTCCATATAAATAGTACCGAAAGTACTGGTTAATTGCCAAGGAAGCGCCGTGAAATGACCTAAATAATGTTAAAAGCGGTGTAAAGCACAATGAAAAACATCTGATAACGAACTGCATGTGTATTATCAACCAATTATATAGTCACTTCTTAATGAAAAACATCTGATAACGAACTGCATGTGTATTATCAACCAATTATATAGTCACTTCTAAATGAAAAACATCTGATAACGAACTGCATGTGTATTATCAACCAATTATATAGTCACTTCTTAATGAAACACATCTGATAACAAACTGCATGTGTATTATTAACCAATTATATAATCACTTCTTAATGAAAAACATCTGATATCGAACTGCGTGTGTATTATCAACCAACTATATAGTCCCTTCTTAATGAAAAACATCTATTAACGAACTGCATGTGTATTATCAACCAATTATATAGTCACTTCTTAATGAAATTACATGTGGTGTGACAAATGACACACACACACACACTTTAACATTATGAAAAAATAAATATATATATATATCTAAAACAATGCCATTATACATATCGTTTCCAAATGTCAATGTGTATGAATATATCAATCAGATGTGATATATATGTAAAACGGCCTTTATCTTACTTCATCCTTTTCCATATATGAAGAAATATATGAAAACATGATTTGCATCAAACAAATGGGGCTACACTTTTATTTCGTTTTCGTCACGCCGAGGTTGTCTCGCATTATTTAAAAAACAACAACAATGGGAGCGATCAAAAGATCGGAGCCTATTGTAGAGCGTTGCTGATTGCAAATTTGGAACGCTTTTATTGTATGGTTCTGTCAGCGCGCGCCATAAGAGCGGGCGACAAGGTTTCGAGTCCCGGTCTGGTTATACTTAAGGTTTTAATCTTGATACAGTGAACTATACAGTTCCGGGTCGAATAGTGGGCCGTTACCGATAACTAACTATGAACGCCTTTATGGTATAGTTGTTTTATCAGCGCGCGCCATAAGCGCAGGAGACAAGGTTTCGAGTCCCGGTCTTGTCATACTAAAGGTTTTAAACTTGGTAGTCGTTGATTTTATCATAAACTTATGATTGCGAGGTAAGAATTGCGCCTGGTGCACTAGTACTAGTTAACTGGGGAACGCCGTGATAATCAGTGGACTCGAGATGTGACTTTTGAATACAGCCTAGCATGTGGTTATGATTAACCAGACATGCAGTCAGAAATGTTGGAGTGCTATCTATTTCATTTGATTTCGTCTCTGGCTTGCATTTCATGAAATACATTCAAATATAAACGTAAAACGAAGCCGCAAATACATTTTGTATAAATCAGGGGATCATTCGGACACGTGGATGGCACGAAGTACTTTATGGGTCTCTTTCAACATGAGATATGACATGAGTCAAACCTGTACTAATAAACACCTTTGCTTAGCAATTCCATCTCTATAGCAACCACACTTTTACTCACTTTCTGCATAAATGACCCTGTAATTAAAGACAAGCTGTGGACAAAGACCAGATTGTTCTCTTGCAATGGTTCATACACAAGTAGGACTATACCTCAGCAATGGGAGAATGGCTACCCTTGTTGACGCTCAGGTCGGCGGGGATAGCGCTACGACTGGGTCATCGGCGTCACAATCAATTAGACCCATACATCAAATAGAAAGCACCGTAATGTTACTTTCATACCATTGAAAGCGTTGTAAAACACCAAAGAAACAACAACATAATTTGTAACTATGAAAAGATCAGCTTATGTAACGTATTCCTCAATTAAACCTCTTTAAAACTTTTTATTGCCCATTTTCACAAAATCTATTCTTCCATGTTGAACATAGGACTACTCAACTTTTGTCCAACGGGGGAATATTTCGTAATAGTTTTAAAGTGTGTAAGTCAGCTATTTATTAGCTGTCTCACGAGTTACTGCATTGTTTGAAAAAGCCTTTAGTAGTGAAAGAGTTAAACCTATAACACAGGACTTGAAATGACTAATGGTAACTTGTATCTCGCCAGAACATGAAAATAGTTTTAAATATGGTTTGTCACGGTCGGTTGAACACTGCTCTAACTTTGGCGCATGTTAAGGCATCTTCAGAAGGCTTCTGAAAACGTTCAGGTAAGAGATGAAACTGCTCATAATGAAGAATGTCTCCTTTTAAAAAAATCTGTTTAACTATACTGTTTTACTACACTGTCTTTTATAGAATTCTTTCATATTTTTGCCTCGAATTTTTGATGTATGTGGGAAAGGCATAAGTTGCGTTCTATACTTCTTTGTTTATTTTACAGTTTCCATAAGTTTGGACAAAACCGGTCAGTCAGTATGTTTGTAAACAGCAACTTTATCCCGGAAGCACTATAGCTATTTGAAGTTTTACCTGTTTTGGGAACATTAAAATAAAACACGCACCTTCAATGAAAGCGTAATTAAAATGGAATTCGGTTTGAGCAATTACTCCTCCACAATGTTTTCAATCGGCACTTGCTGAAGAGGCGTCAAAATTGTAATGTTAAGTATATTGTAAAATACTCATGGTTATAGGTTTTGTTTCACAATTTTTGGTTCACATTTATTCGGGAAATATGTTATTTCTTAACCACTTAAATAATGAGGCAAAAGGAAAATTGCTAATAACGAGCATTTTACGTTTGCACCAATGTTTTCAACTTTATTAATAAATCATATTTTCATTTACAGAAATTGTCCAATATTTTGATTAGATGTTATCAAAGTCGTCTTCTGCAGAATCGTCGTTGTAAGAGGGAATGGGATTTAATAAGGTTTAAATTTAGGAAACTAAATACCGAGTGTATTCCACTAAAAAGCAGCACTCGTACATATAACAGTCACTGTTGTAAGGCTGAACGGATGCGACGCGGTTGGTTAACATCTTCTTCTATTTTGTTTCTGCCTGGCCCTTAATGCATCGCAGGCAAGTGACGTCACCAGAGTAAAAAACGCAAAATATGGCATATTTATAAATAAAATGTAATTTTAAAAAATGGTGTTGTTTTAGGCTATGTATGACTGTAGAAGGGAGTTGAATCCTTCTACGGATGCGATCTGCGCTAGGCCGGGAGTTCCAGTCTCTGATAGTCACAGTAAGAACACAATACCGTTAACTACAAACGCGATCTGTGCCAGGTCGGGATGAAGGGAGTTCAAGTCTCTGATAGTCACAGGAAGAACACAATACCGTTTTCTACAGACGATATCTGCGCTAGGACGGTAGGAACGGTGTTCAAGTCTCTGATAATCCTAGTAGTCCTTTAGGAAGAACACAATACCGTTAACTGCATATACACGCACGTTGGATACATCTCACAAATCGCGTTCATATTTCCACGTTGAAATACTATGGTTTGTAAATATATACTCAATTCTACCATACTAACCATTCACAATATGATAATGCATTACTGTGCAATTGCAGCAGTCGATTCGTGAAAACATTTGTCACAGTGACAAATGGAGAAAATGCTTATGATGAGCAATTTCTCCTTTTGCCACAATGTGTTGCGCTCTGTTCAATAAACTTACCTTGATGCATAGAGGTTGTCCATAAGGTTGGCAAGAGACCATGTTTAGTGTGACAGTACCTTTAAGAACTCGGTGTTAAATATAAAAAAGGAAAACTGCATGCCATTTCGACATAAGTGGATAAGTGGATAAGTAGTTTCGATTATTTCAAAACAAAACTGAGATTGTTATTTCTGACAGGTATTGGAAACTTGAAGGTGGGTACGGAAAAAAACTTTATTATATCTTGCCAATAGTTATATTATATATATATATATAGTAAACAAACATTTGCTGAGAACATTAAATATATATGTTTTGTAGGAATGATGAACATAGAAGACATTTCTAAAACAAATGTTTGGGATATATTCAAAAACCTTATTTGTATTGTAAAATTAGAAGGAAAACAGGTCCCAAAATATGTTTTCTTCAATATAACTCTTCGTGCAGGAGACGAAACTCAAATGTTTGAAGAGGTGAAAATCAGTGTAAGCATTGTTTTCCTTTTCCCCACAATGCCGTCAAAAGGAAATTGCTGCGGAAGCTTCGAATGTGTACAATGACGAGAATATTTTTAATGTGCTGAATGTGGCATTACATTCTGGAAAATTCCGAAACTGTTTAACTCATTATACGAACTGATTTCAAATGATTCAACTTCTTCACCTAACTGTTTGTTAACTCTTTCCCATCTGATGTTTCTATTTTCCCACAATGTCTGGAGCTCTTTTCAATGAATATGCTTTCATTTACAGAGATTTTTCATTTTTATCAAATGATTATGAAAGTCATCTTATGCAGACCTGTTGTATGCGGGAAATGGTTAAACGGTGTTTACTGCAAATAAAACCCGATATTTTTTTTAATAATAACGTCCGTTAAAGAGAAGTATTGAATTTACATAGAGTTGACAAATGATGAAAATGAGAATTTGTTTTATTTGAGTAATTTCTTCTTTTCATAAAGTGTGTGTTCCTTTAAAGAGTCGTTTCCTGCAAAGAGATCAACGTATCAATTTCACCAATGAAAGAAATAGTTATTACAATATTTTATAAAATAATGTGTCAAATGGATGGATTATCAGTTATCAGTTATCAGATTTGGCCGGGAAAAAGCGCGGAAACAAAAGAAAATTCTTAATCAAGAATTTTAATTTACTTTAGAACCTAAATCACTATTTCTAAATGAGAAAGGAAAATTAAGTCATTTACTGTCTATTGATATAATTTACATGATATGTCTGAGAACACGATTCGTCGAACAAAGTGTCTTCTTGCTCCGAAAACAAAACAAGATAAACAAAAGAAATGAAATAATAAATAAGTTAATAAATAAATGTTTGTAATGGCATAAGGACAGCTCCATACAAAAGGCAGACACATTATGGCACACAATCTAGGTGTATGACCAAAACTACAAACTAATATTCCTCTGGGTAAATATTGGTTGGTTGTTTGTGTTTTACGCCGTTTTCAACGTTCGTTTTCTAGGTAAGTTACGCACAGCTGGTCGATTTATCCTGACACCAGTCAGTCAGTCGTAATGCTGACTGAGGCAGGCAGCATTACGACTGACTGGCTGAGCATGAGCACCAAGGAGGAAAGCCATAACTACCAGTTTTAGACTATTTGGTATGACCCGGCCGGGGATCGCACCCGCGACTTCTCGTACTCGAGGCGGACGCTCTACCACTACACATCCGACGCGATCCCAATTAATTGTAAACAATAGTGATATAATATGGAACCCTTTTCCCGCATACAACAAATCTTCAGCAGACGACATTGCAAACATTTAGGCAAAATATAGTGAACATATTTAAATGAAAGCATCATTATGGTATAGAGTTGAAAATATTGTGGCAAAAATAAAAGTGCAATTTCTCGTTTTTCTTAAATCTTTTCAAAAGCCACCAATCACATATGTAAAAGGGTTACACAAATACAAACAAACAGACAGAAAAGAAGATTTAATATTACATTTTTAACGTTTTATATTTGTTCTATACGTGATCTCTTTAACTCTTTCCCCACCACACACATATGCTTTCGGTTGCATCTGCAGCATACGACTTTTGAAAAAAAAACAAAAAAACATTGTGGTAAAAGGAAAAGTTATTTGCATTTCCCCTGTTGCTGCAATTGTCGAAGCTCTATTATAAAATCATTATTTCGTTGATAGAGAGTGTTTCCGTTTGCGTCTTACTGCACCCCTTCTCCTTAACACCAAACTTCATGAACCTATATCTTATATTTCTCGAATTATCCTGAACACCAGACTTCATGAACCTATATCTTATATTTCTCGAGTTATCCTCAACACCAAACTTCATGAACCTATATCTGATATTTCTCGTGTTATTCTCAACACATAACTTCATGAACCTATATATTATATGTCTCGAGTTATCCTAAACACCCACACTTCATGAACCCATATCTTATATTGCTCGAGTTATCCTCAACACATAACTTCATGAACCTATATCTTATATTTCTCGAGTTATCCTCAACACATAACTTCATGAACATATATCTTATATTTCCCGTGTTATTCTCAACACATAACTTCATGAATATATATCTTATATTACTCGAGTTATCCTGAACACATAACGTCATGAACCTATATCTTATATTTCTCGAATTATCCTGAACACCAAATTCCATGAACCTATGTCTTATATTTCTAGAGTTATCCTCAACACCAACCCTTCATGAATCTATATCTTATATTTCTCGAGTTATTCTCAACACATAACTTCATGAACCTACATCTTATATGTCTCGAGTTATCCTAAACATCCAAACTTAATGAACCCATATCTTATATTTCTCGAGTTATCCTCAACACATAACTTCATGCACCTCTATCTTATATTTCCCGAGTTATCCTCAACACATAACTTAATGAACCTATATCTTATATTTCTCGAATTATCCTGAACACCAAACTTCATGAACCTATATCGTATATTTCTCGAGTTGTCCTCAACACATAACTTCATGAATCCTTTTCTTATATTTCTCGAGTTATCCTGAACACATAACTTCATGAACCTATATCTTATATTTCTCGAGTTATCCTGAAAACCAAACTTCATGAACCTATATCTTATATTTCTCGAGTTATCCTGAAAACCAAACTTCATGAACATATATCTTATATTTCTCGAGTTATCCTGA